>BQNB010047706.1:16393-42957 GCA_026074375.1 Tanacetum coccineum | reverse complement strand
AAACTTATTTGATTATATGAGCTTAGATCCAGGCCAAGTAAGTCATGAGAGGGCTTATTCGATTGTGAGAAATAAGCTAGAAAGCAAATAGCAATAATAAGCTTATAAGAGATAAGACAAACCAAAAATTATTCAAAAACTTTATTAACGAAGCTTGTTACTAAATAAATTGACAAATCAAATAAGCTATGAGATAGCTTGTTTGATGTTCCACTCATTTGTAAACAAACTCAGCTAATAAGCCGCAGAAATAAGCCAAAAGTTTAGCTTATTGAGATAAGCTCGAAAGAAAAGTATAAAGACAAGGAAAGAAATAAGCCACGAGTGTCCAAAAAAACAACTTCATTTCATTACTAATAAGCTCAAAAGTACAACTAGAAGATCCAATAAGCTCACAATAAGCTTTTACAATAATCCTAAAACTAAAAATAAGCTAAACCTACTCCTAAACTAATAAGCTAAAAAGTAGAAAAATTAAGTCCTAAATCTAACACACCAAAACTGCGTGAGGCGTCCTAAACATATAGCCAAAGTGAGTGGGTAGACTTGTAAATTCTTCTCAATGATTGGCCTCGTCATTGGTTCATTTTGAGCCAATGATTTTGTTGACATCGGATTGCAGAGCTGGATCATCCGTTCATCTTGCGCCACGTGTACTCTCAAAATTGCTTACCTCGTATGCTTAATTTTAGTCGTTGGATCTTTTTTAATGCACCCAACTGAATTGAATAAGAGATGGCATATACCAAATCCCATGCCACGTGTCCTCTTTCTATTAGCTCTCCCATTCGGTAGTGCACCATCACGTGACCTTAAATTATTTAATTTCAGCACATGTGACTTTGACGTCACCAACTACAAATTAATATTACATAGTAAATGGGCTTAGGAGCTTTAATGGGCTAAGTAATAATATGGGCTCGCCCGGCCTATTTAAATAGGTTACGAGCTGGCTCAATAAGATCCGAGGGCACCGTTGGATTCATTTTCTCGCGCTCTTTTCAATGGCATGCTCGGGGACTTTTCACGACTTCATCTTGATTTGAATAATAAGCACTCTTGATTGAAATAAACCCGAAAATACCTGTTTTTGCTTTGTTTTCAATCCATAGTCCCTACAAGACATAAAAATACCAAACAAACATATTTGCAATATAATTAAGCATGTTTCTATGTGTGGCAAGAGCGTAATTGGAGGCTTTTTCAAAAGGGTAAACGCTCGATTGATCAAGTTGTGGAGTGTATTAAGTCTGTCGTGCGTCTCAAGCTCCTATCATGCAAGTTGAAGAAGTCCAAGAGTGGTGAAAGATTGGCGAAGCTTTGGGATTTACCCGAAGTTGTTTTTGTCTAGCTCTCTATGTTTTGGTTCTATTGCTTATGCACCTTTAGGTGGTTCTTTCCTATTGGTGTTTTTGGTTATGTAATAATGTAATATTATATGGCATGTCATATAATTAGTGGCTGTTCAAGCTTTGGCTTGAGGTTAATGTGATATTCAGTCACATTCCATTGTACTTATTGGTTTTTGGGTGATTAATATATTTTACCGGGGATGGTCCTTTTTACCCAAAATTTTTATTTTATTTTTATAATAAAATATTATTATTTTAGTATTTTAATAAGTCGACTAAAAGACAAAAAATATAATTTTCCTCGAAACTTTTTCCAAAATGATTAACAAACATAATCGTTCCATTTCGTATAATATAAATAATATATTTATGGTAACTAAGTGTACCGAATGGATTTATCGAAATATATTTATGATTATATATTATAAATATATACCTATATTACTTACTATTTTGCTAAATAGTATAGGTATAAGTATATTGTACTTAGGTATGGGTTTGATATGGTATTTTGGAGTTACATCGTTTCCGACCATACACCACTAAACTTTAAGATAAACGTACAACCATCTAACCCACTAATGCATCAAAACCCGAGAAAAAAAACCCCCCTGATTGGAAATGTAAATGATTTAAAATGGACATTAACTTACTAGTTCGTGTAGCGACGTCGTTGCAATTGCTTGTGTGATCATTGAGATTCCCTGTGGAGACTTTGCTTGTGGTAAGTCAAGCGATAGCCCCACTTTATTAAACTGTAATCAGCTGGGGAAAATGATACTCAAATGTGTTTAAGAACTGTTTATCTGAATTGTTAAAAACGTGAATTTTGTATTGGGACAATCTATGTGCTATGACTGCTAATGTAATGATAATAGTTGTATGCTATCTGTGTGATCTTTTCTGTTTTGGTTCTTCACCCTAATTAACTCCATCTGGAGCTTTCGGTGTGTTAATGCACCTCGGGCTGCGACCCAAAGACGTTGGGTATGCGCTGTGATCAGACTAGCGGGATGCTAGGTCTGAACAGATAGTTATCATGGGATGCTAAGTCATTGTTAGTTTGCATATAATTAAACATGACATATATCACAAATGTCCAACCTTATAAGATAATGGCACAACGACAAGTTTTGATCAAAACCTACAGCTTCACCGACATTAATGTTGACGTTTCAATTGACTATTCATGATGACGATAAATGAAACTTTAGATAGGGTGCTTGTAGCACGACTTTAACAAGAATTCCACTAGGAATCTTGTTTGAAATCTTGCATTCGATGTTCGTTTTTGGATATTGGTTTTCTTTGAGGATCGAGATAAGATTATTGGACCCTCTTCGAGGGCTTAAAATTTGTTATAATATGACGGCTATGTAGGTGTCCTGATTTGAGAAATCACTTAAGGTTGTATTGAGGTTGATGGTCATCATGACACCTTTCATTTATGCATTTTAGATTTCTCTATTTTGTATCTTGTGTCGTGATTGATCATTACTTCACATTCTCGTGTTTCTGCCGCTGACGGGGTGTGACAGGATATCCATTCAATCATTGTGAAATACTTAATTTAAGTATCACTCTTGAATGTTACGGCAATGTCACAAAGACATGCAATGTCACATAGACATATAAGCAACTCTTGTACCTTTTGTATCATTGATGTTTAATACAAATGTACTTTTGTGTCCTATGTGAGAATTAATGATATGATCTCATTTGGATCTAGACTCAATAAGTGCGTTTTGGTTTTAGTGATCGGAGACTAGATCAGACTGCCACCTTTTCAAAATCAACATACTCGGATTGAGAAGTCAATAGATTATGCGTTTAATCTCCGTGATAATGAAACAAGAATTCTTTTGAGAGAATCTTGAGTGGATGGGAAGGGTTGTGCATTGTATCACTGGGTTCATGATGTCTTTCTTCTATACCAAATATCATCTTTGTGATATTCGATAGATTATGTATTGACCCGATTTCTGCCTAAGTTTTGTGGAGGGCTTCTTTCTTTTCACCCTTTACACATCATTTCTTTTTAATTCTTTAACCACTTCAATGTCTACCAAGACGTCATTACTATCATCATGTTGTGATTGTTCCGACGCCAGCTCATGCCTTAGTTTACATTATTCCCATTCACATTCAACTCCATCATACCTAAGGACTTCTATTCTATCTATGGAATGTCTCTTGGTAGATCCCTCTGGTTCTGGTTGGATCATGAGATAATACCTAACCTTACCACCTTATTCCTTCTTTAATCATCATGAGATAGTTGGTTGTAGGGTATTAAGATCAAAACCATAAAACCTTTTGAAAATCAATCAAAGTGTTTGATATAAATCAAAACTTTTAACACTTTGAAAGTTTCCCCTTTGGGAAATACCCCCTACACATGTGCATCATAATTTTGAAAGAGTTTTGCACAAGGAAGAAAGAGTTTCGCACTTGAGTCAAAGACGATCATATTTTAATCTAATTCCCCCCCCCCTCAAAAATAGCATACCATATGATATTTTTGACATCAATGGATTAAAATAGCTATATGAGATTTTGAAAGCACATGGGAGAACACTTATATCGCATGATTATTATTGGAACATTTTTAAAGTTTTAAACAATTTTGAAAAACTAGTTGTGTCAAAGTATGTCGATATCTAAAACGGATGGTCACTAAGTCACTCACTCCTCATTCTGTTCATTACATAAAACCTCGAAACCGACATGACCTTAACCATTGCACCTTCGGTCGATAAATACCAATTCACAACAACTATTTTTGATATCAATTTTTATTCATTTGTTTAAAAAACATTTTTCATTATACTCCCCCTCAATAATATAACACTTCACTTTGAATGACACCACAAGTATATTGAGGGATAGAGTGAGTGTTGAGCACATTATCTTGAAAGATTTTGAATTATTTTTGAAAAATTCTTGAAAAATTATGCTCAAACACTATTTGTTTCAAAAGCTCCCCCTTAAAAAAATAGATGTCAATGATTTAGCGAGGAGGGAGTGTTGAATACACAATTTGAAATATTTTGAAAAATCTTTTTGAGAAATTCTTGAAAATTGTGTTCAACGTTAAACACATAATACAAGAGGAACGGTTTTTGAAAAGCGCCCCCTCAAAATCGATGTAAATCTAAAGCGAATTTAGTAAATGAAAGAGTGGTTGAACACACAATTTGAAAGATTTAAAAAATCTTTGATAAGTTCCTTGAAAATTTGTTCACCTTTTTGAAATTTACTGAGCTCAAGATTTAAAATATATTAATTAAGCTAGTTCAATGTTAGAGAAGTTTGTAAGCTTCCCAGTTGTGAGGATAAATGTACAAAGATATGCACTTTCCTTTATTTGAAGAATAAGTCTTAAGCTGACATTTACTTAGAAGTCGTATGTCCCGAGCAAACTTTTGAAAGATTTTTGATTAAAAATTACCCATGACAAAAAAGATTTATCTTCTTTTTAAGACAAAACGTACTGAATCGTACACTTTTCTTTTATTTAAAAAACTGAGTTCTGATTTGAAATAATCAAAGTCATTTTAATGAGCAAACTTTTGAAAGATTTTGAAAATCTTTATGAAAAATCTGAATAAATTTTGCTCAAAAACCAAAAGATTTCTCTTCTTTTGAAGGTAAAGCGCACTGAAACGTACACTTCCCTTTTATTTGAAGACCGAGTTGTTATATGACATTTAATAACAAACCATTATGACATCGAATTAGACAACAACCTTTGGAACCTATTTAAGCACGGTGCTAACGGGTTTGCCATGTTTTGAAAACCAATTGAAAGTTGTGTCAAGTCGATGTAAAGACGTTGAGTTCCAACGAGGGCTTGAAACCGGTGTTACATTTGAAAACAACTCTCGTGTAATCAACGGAGATTTAAAATTCCTCTTGATTTTCCATTGATTATTGAAACTTGGTGTTTCTTGAGGAGTTTTAAATCTTGTTACGAAGAAGATTTCCATTACTTATTAACATTTGATGTAACATTCTGAAACCATTTAAAAATCTTGCACTATTTTCATTTTTCAAAGCCGAATCATTCTTGTTTTGCATCGAAAGCATTTATGTTTTGGAATATTTGAATAAGATTTAAATGCTTGCTTGGTCTCCACACTTGTTTTACCGGTGTAAAACGAGAGTGTGAAGTTACAAAAACTTGATTCTTATCTTTTAAAGCACTTGTCTTAAAAACCACTTGAGAATTAGGTGTTTTAAAAGTTTGAGTTTTCCTAGAAAACCTCCATACTTATTTTATCAGTGTAAAACAAGAGTTTGGAGTTTCAAAAACTTGATTCTTTGCATTTGAAGCACTTGTCTTAAAAACCTTTTGAGGAGTAGGTGTTTTAAAACTTTGAGATTTCTTAGAAAACTTCCTATCTTTTTGCAAAGAATAGGTTGTAAACTGAGAAACCCTTTTTGAAAATGGTTTTGAAGATTCACCCGTGTGAACCTTTTCTGAAACACTTACTTTAGGTTTTGAAGATTTTGAAACATTGCTCTTCCTTTTTGTCCAGTTAAGAGAATCCAACTTTACTTTTAAATCATTATATGAAGTTCTCAACTCATGGTATTCTTTTTGACATGAACGAATATCTTGTTATGCCAATTTTAATTCTAAAGATGCAATTCGTTTCAAAAGTTGATCCTTTTCATTTTTAGGCAAAGACTGTGCAGTGACTGGTTTTGACAAATCCTTTTGCACAACTTTGGGAGTAAACCATGTTTTTGAAATTTGAGAATTTATCAACAGTTTATCAGTAGATGGTTTTCCCAATATTGAAGATTTATCAAACTTAGTTTCCACAGACTTCCCTTTCAGATTTTCAAGTTGAGCTCTCAAATGATTAATTTCTTTCAAAAACTAATCCTTTTCAGCTTTAGAATCATCAACCTTACGAGCTAATTGTCGTTCGAGAACAACTTTCGTATTTTCAAGTTTTTCAAAATACGCTTCGAATTTAGCTGTTCTGTTCAACAATTCAAGCTTGACATCATCAAAATCTTTTTACTTTGAGAAATGATCTTTTCGAGATGAGTAACCTTTGATCCAAAATCACAGTTTTCTTTCTCGAAAGCAGTTAATTTCCCCATGTTGCCCTTTTTACTTCATCAGCGAAAGCATTCTCAAAATTATCAATTTTCATTAACAAATCATAATTCTATTTTGTTTGTTTTGCTAAAGTCTTTTCCAGCTCAACAATCTTTATTTGAAAAACACATGTTTCTCTTTCAAAAATATTATTTTTCTTCCCCGATTCCTTTTCAAATAATTCAATCCTTGCATTCTCAAAATCTTTTGTCTGTTGAGCTAACACCTTTTCAAGCTCGTCAATCTTTGTTTGAAGAACACATGTTTTGTTTTCAAAAAGATTTTTTTTCTCCCCTGATTCTCTTTCAAGTTCAGAACTATTCCAATCAACATTTAAACTTGAAAAGGAATCAAATTGATTCTTTTTGAATAATTCAATCTTTCCCAAAATGTTATTAAACTTTGTGCAAATTTAAACAATTGAGACTTCAGATTTTCTGCCTCATTTTGTGTGACATTTGAAGTTTTTGTTTGAACCCGTGACTTTTTGATTGAATCAAACAAGTTTTGGTAAGTCAACTTCAAGTGTTCATTTTGCTTAAGTAATGAAGCCACCTGATGTTCCAACTCAATGTTTTGAGTTTCTATCTTATCAAAATCGAACTTTATTTTGACTTCATCACATTGAATGGTTTCAACCCTTGATCTTTAAACTGACTCGAACAAATCTTTGTAAGTTTGTTTTAAATGAGCATTTTTGATTTGTAATGATGCCATAAAATTCTCATTTTCTTTTGGCACTGTTTTCAAAGATTTATTTTCTTGAGTTTTGTGTTGAAGTGCTATTTCAAAAGCAATGCTTTGTGCCTCAAGTTTGGCAAAATCTTTTTCAAGTTGAACAATTTTTTTGACAACTTTTCTTTGACTTCAACAACATCATTACAAAACGTATCACCATCTTTTGACCCTTTTGAAAACCGTTCAATCCCTTCTTTGTTCTTAATTTCCACATAAGACTGCATGATAAGATTCCTAACCTCATTTACTATGTTTGCTTCCAAGAGTTGATCAATCTTATTTTGCAAAATTTCATTTTTCTTTGATGTTTGATCAAATTTGCTTTCCATTGACTCATAAATATTTAACATCTCCTGTACTTCTTCAGTAAGTTCTTCTTTGATATTTGTATCAAATTCTTGTATAAATAATCTGACATCGAATCACATTCGGTTTTAATAAAACTTCCTTATCACTTTTGACTTCTTTGATGTTCTATCAACTTTGCTTTCCATTGACTAAAAAATATTTAACATTTCCTGTACTTCCTCAATGAGTTCTTCTTTGATTTGTTTCAAATTCTTGTATAAATATCTTGACATCGAAATCACATCGGTTTTATAAAACTTCCTTAATTCATTTTGACTATCAGACAGCCACCTACGTTCTGCGTCTTGTAAAAGAGTATTATTAATTCTGGTGTGTAAACCGGTAATTGCATCACCCATTGTGTCAAACATTTTTAACAATCTACTTTCTTTTGGCATTTTTAAAAATGATGATTCCGATGGAACATCTTTAGACTCAGAACTATTATTGGAGGTAGGAGGAATTGAAAAATATTCTTGTTTAGGAGAAAGTTCCGTTTGAGGAACAAACGTATCATAAAGACTGTTGATGTTTTCATAGTTAAATTGAAATTGTTTTTCTTTCATTTTGACTTGACTCGCTTCTGCATCGTTAAGAATTTCCTTAGTGTCATGCACATCCGGTTTCATATAGTGTAGACCAAGAACTTCAGCATCATACAATTTAGGATGGCATGCAATAGCTTGACCAAGAGGACAAGGATCCGTATATCCCAAACCCTTTTTCCGTTTATTTTCCTGATACAAGCTTTGTTCATTTGTAAGCATACAAAGAGTTTTACTTGAATTACCCATTTTACAAACCGTGTTCTCAAGATCTTTGTTTTTCGCTTCCAATTGAATGATGTCATTAAGGTATTTATCCTCTTTTTGTTTGAAAGCCTTTTTGACAGAATCAATTTCATTTTTTGCATTCAAAAACTCACCTTTTTCTTTAAAAAACTGATCTTGCAACTTATCTTTTTGTTTCTTAACTATTTTAATGTTTTGTTTTTCAAAATGAAATCGATTTTCCGAAATCTCTTGTAACTTTTCATATTCTATTTTGTAATAAATGAATTCATCTGGTTTTTTCACAAGATCCCGAACCCGTTCCTTAAACGTCTCAATTTCTTTTTTTAACAAAACATTTTATTCTTTAAGAATTTTAGTATCCGTTTTTGTTTTCTCAGCTGCATGTTTTTGATTATGATCATGAGCAGGGACATTTTTAATGTCTCGTTATTTGAACTTTGTACCTCAGTTATATTGTCTTTGTCATGAAAATCTCTGGCAACATTGTTATCAATCTCTGAAGCATCCTTGCTTATTTATCCATCTCCAGCATTTGTATTTTTCCTTGAACTGCTGCATTTACTCTTTTCTATCATCGTATCTTGTTTATGCATTTCAAACCTTTTTTCATGTTCCCATCCTTGTTTGACATCTCTTTCTTTTATCAGTAATTCCTTTTCAAGATGTGCTCTTGCATCAATTTTGTTTTCTATACCATTAGATAGTAGAGAAATGAACTCTAGAAAGATTCAACATGATTATTATAAGTGTACTCACGAAATAAAAGATATAGGCTCACGTCCCTAGAATAATACATAGAATATTCGAAAGAATCCACAGGAGGTTGGTGATATAAGAATGTTTCAAACTATTTCTTAAGCACTGCCAAGCATGTCTTAGAAACAGATTCATGAAAATCCTCTTTTTCAAGTTGCTTTTCAAGTTGATCCATGTCCATAGGCCACCACTCCAAGTGTTGGAACCTCGAAAGGTAGGGCTAGCTCTGATACTAAGTGATAGGTCTTGATTAATGGATCGAATAAGCTATCTAGTATGTGTTTAGGTGTTTATGTGTGTTTGTATGTGTTTGTTATAGAGAGAAAGAGTAGAGAGAGAAAGTAGTTAGAGAGAAGGAGGAGGAGAGGAAGAGTAGAGAGAGAAAGTGAAGGAGGTAAATGAGAACTTGTTATTAGAAGCATCACCTCATCAATGAGGTGGATGGGGGTATTTATACCTATTACACAAAGAGCCCTTAGCTCTTGGCTTTTTCATAGCCTTGTATCGTAACTACATTTTAGTCACGAGACCACTACCTAACTATTACACATTACTATTCCTCTATTTAATACAACAATTTTATCTCAATAAGATCGTCACTTTTTCTATTCCTAACAGTTTTATTTGCTTGCAATATCACAACTGATATCAGATTTGATAATATGTAAGTAGCATACCTGTTTTGCTTTCTTGCAATATCACATTTGATGTCATATTTGTTTTGTTTGCTTTCAATATCACAATATATATCACATTTGATAAGGTGTAATGTAGCATACTTGTTCCGACTATGTATGATATCATATTTGACATGACAGAAGGGATATAATGTTATAAAATGTATGACACGTACTAATTCAGTTGTTGTATCACATATGATATTTAGATAACAAGTGATCTATTCATATACTAACATAAAATTTATTTATGCAGATTTGAATACAACATTGAATACTATGAAGACAAAAAACAGGAAAATCCGTTGCAAAAAATCGAAGAAAAATGCAAATGTACAGAAAGAAACAAAAATACTATCGCTGTCAAAAGAAACAACATCAACACCTGAAAATACACCTACAAGAAGAACCAAAGCAACTGTAGCAAGATGTTTAGATCTACAAAACACAACACTAAGTCAGAATCTTCTGACAACACCACAAGCAAAAACAACAAGACAATCGCCACCATCAAAAGCAGTTGAGGTAGAAGTGATAAAAGAGAAAAGTGTAAAGGATTTTGAGAAGAAAGGTACTAGAGGTAAGAAAAAAGCAGCAGAGGAAGCTGCAAAAAAGAGAAAAATAACAGAGATAGAATCTCCAGGACAAACAATAAGACAATCTGCTAAAAAAGGAAAAGGGTTGAAAAAGCAAAAAAAGAAGAAGCAGACAAGACGAAGATGATTAAAAGAAAAAGAAAGAAGAAGGTAAAAGATGATGATGAGGATTACGTTGTAGAAGAGCCACATAATGAAGGAGATGAGAAGAAAAAGCTTGAGAATCAATTCAAATCATTAAGGGCAAGAACGACTGTTCAATCACTATACGATGCCACACAATCTTTATCGCTCGAAAGGAAAGGCAAGATACGAGAGATGGGCTTTGCATCTATGTTGGATTTCCCATTTCAAAAGATACCTGGCAAGTTACTATATTTTGTACTTAAGAACTTGGATACATAAATAATGGAAGTGGCATTGCCAAATGGATCCAAACTTAAAATTACACCAAAAAAATCTAGGAAGTGTTGGGTATCCTAATGGGAAAAAATAAAGTCGAGTCTGATTCTCTAAGAGAGTACGATGATGAATTCTTAAACGCTTTCAGGGAACAGTCTAAGTTTTAGAAGTATCCAACAACAACAGATCTATCGAAGCTGATTCAAAGAACAACAAACACAGATTTCATGTTCAAAATCAACAACTTGATGATATTTTCAAACTGCATGATCCACTGCGATAATAGCTCAAGGCTGAAATACTATGTCATAAAGAACATAAAATCTTTTGATATTATCAGTGATTTTGATTGGTGCAGCTTTATATGGGATCATATATAAAAGAGCAAGATTGGTTAGGATGATAACACATAAGAAAACTGGTACTATAGGCCAACCGCAGTATTAATGGTAAAGTTAAACTTCCCCTTTTAATATCAAATGAAATAAAAGAAACTTGAAAACATATTTTAATTCATTATGTGTTTGATTTAATAACAAATCATTTACTTGCATTACACGAAACTTGATGGTATGGTGACGATGCCATGAAAATGGCCGAGAATAAGGAACTACACCAACCATGATGCAATCGATAGAGAAACATTAGAGATGCATAAAGGAAAGTTTGGATTGGCGAAGGTTATTCAAGAAAATGACAAAGAAACTGAGAATGAAACAGAGGTTGAGAAACAAAAATTGAAAGAGGTCAGTTACTTGTAAGAAATATCTTTATTGAAATATCATCACAAGTGATAATGTATATAGGTCAGATTACATGTCAAAAATTAAAACAGAGGCCCAGTTACTTGAAATATCACAACTAATAAAACACAAAGACACTACAAATGGTATGATATAATCTACTAGTGATAAATGCCATTGATATAGTTTTTTTTATAAAATTTTAAACAGCTATCAATGAGACAATAGAACAATACTTTAAAAGTGCATTGAAAGAGAAAGAGAGAGCTTAAGATTGTTGAAAGAAAATAATGAAGCTGCATGAATTGTTTGTATGCATATGATAGTTAGAGTTATATGTTAAAAGATTCAAAGAGAGTCCACCACATGTTGGAATACAAATAAAAACCAGGCAAGAGACAGTGTGCTGGACATTGAATGATAATTGATGGAAACTATGGAAGGGGGGTTCGAATAAGTTTTTAACTCATTTAAAGATTAAAAGCTTAGATTATCGACTTATGAGAACTCAAAGAAGATAATACCAATGTAATATGATAGGCGATGCAAAAAGTATATAAGTAATCTACTAAATAGAACGAAATAAAGATAGAACAGATCAAACCGATGACACCTATTGATGTTTATAGTGTTCGGCTCGAAGCTCCTCTTTGCCATAATCCACTCCCCAAGTACCCAGCTTGAGAGTTAACTTCACTTTGTCAACATGCTCCCTTTAGGCAGAGAAAACGAACACGTCCTTACAATTTTTCTGGTACTAAGCTAAATACCGCGTTCTACTCGAGTAAGAACCAATCTAACACACTAACGTATTTTAAGGCTTTACATTCTAAACTATCATACACATATGATACACACAACACACAACACAAGATATAAAAATAAATATTTATCACCAAACGTGATGACACAACCAAACAATAACACTTGAAGAGCTTGACGTCTACTTGAGTGGCTCTTTAACTAAAGATGGAATGAGTTGACATTTGGATTATGTAACAAGTATAGAAGATCAAAGAATAGTGAAATACATATTTGTCAAGAGTTGTTTTTTAGAAAATGAAGACTTAAGTTTGCTATTATAGGCAAACTTTGGAAAATTACAAAATGCTGTATCCCAAACAGTCCGGATGGTGCTACCCACTGGATCCACCATTAGCTGATCCTGTCCTTGTTACGGTAGATCTGTCCGAGGAGCTGAGGACAACATTTGTCATTTTATGAATTAACCCCAAATTTATACAAAAATATTTTTTGTACTATTAAAACCAGTTATAATAGATCTTCTAGAATAAAATATTGTTATATCACCAAGAAGGAAAAGATTTTCTAGAGTTGGGAAGATTTGGAGATAAGATTTTGGAAAGAGATTTGAAAGATTGTTTCCACATATAGTTAAATCTTATTTTGTCTTCCCCGATTTAATATAACTAGCTTATAATTAATCATTGATTTTAACTTAATCATTTGATTAAGCTAGGGTTTTATGCAAAAAAAAATAATGAATATTTTTCTTGATCATATAAACATATGTTGTTAATAATGTCCATATTCATACCTTAAGGATTGTCGTCGTCAAGTAAACTTTTTTACTTAAATAATCTTGTATTACGTAAACTTTTACATAGTTATGAGACAGTATATTTGTCTAATATCCAAACATGAAAAAAAAAAAAAAAAAGAGCTCCTTAAAATATTAAATAGTCAATTTTTGCGCGAATATTTGTATTAACAATCTCCCCCTTTTTGATGATGACAAAATATAAACTCATGCTTATTAAAAGTTACTAAATAAGTATTTAGATAAGTTTACATATCTTCTCCCCCTTTTGTCAAAGCAAAAAGTGTTGTAGAAACGGTCCTTGCAAGTCTTGTTTTTGACAAATGCTAAGTCACTTTGTTACGAATGCAAAGTAAAAAATAACGACTAAGTTGCAAGTGCTCCCCCTTGGTGTATGATCCCTCTTGCTTGGGGCACAAAGGAATCGAGCTATGGATGCGTGCTACAAAACAAAGTTAGTGGACAAGCAAATATATATATGACAACCACATATGCACACATATAAACAAAGTTTGGGACGTCCCTCTTCGTGGTAACATGTCATGGGGATGGAGGAAGGTATTACAAATCAGACCGCTTGTTAGGGAATTCATTTGGCATAATATTGGAGATGGAGCTCTTACATCCTTATGGTATGACCGTTGGTGTTATAGCAGCCCATTGGCTAATTCTATATCGACTCGGATGTGAGGATTTCCATGCGACTTTGCGGAAAGTAAAGGTGGGTGTGCTGAAGTGCCGAGGGTGGTGTTGATGCATGAGAACATGTAGTTGCACAGTTTCGGTGCATTTGGATTTTATGCCTTGTGGTGCTATAACATTGAAAAAACATGTTGTGGAGGTGAGGCATGTCATTTGGATTAACAAAATCTAAAATGTTTGGAGGATTAGGAAAATCATGATTTCCAAAATTTTGTGGTGGATTGTGAATGTTTTCAAGTGAAGGTGCATTGTTGTGGAGATGAGGTGTATTGTTGTTAATGTTAACAAAAAATGGTTGGGTTAATGGCAGTGGTTCAAATCCGGGTGGTGGATTTGGAAAACCAGGAGGTGGTTGTGAAACACGTGGTGGTGGAGATGGATTATAAAGGCCTGGTGGCCAATTATCCATGGTTTGAGCATAAGGATCATTTGGTGACATTTATAGTGGAGGAAGTTCTTGAGATTCTTGTTTTATCGGAATGAAAACAAAGTTTAGGTGGAGGTGCAACGTGAGTTGGTGTCGGAGACTCACTTGGTGATGATGATGAGGTGTAGTGTGTACTCTTGCTAGAGATGGATTTTGATGGAGCTTGTGGTGAGACGGATTCTTCTAGTGGCGGTGAGCTGGAGTCTCTCATTTGGTTGTTCCTCACTTGAGGATGTGAGATTAACATAGTTTGGATACTTGACACTCATTCTTGCGGTTTTTCTTTTGAAGTTTGGTGAATTTGTTTTGGATGAACTAGTCATGGTGGTGAACTAGTAAGGTTGTATAGAGATGTGGATTAATGGGTGTGATGAAATTGGATGTTTGAGATGATGATATAAGGGTGAAGTCGGTGAAGTGGATTGTATAATAGGTCCTTGGATTTATATGGAGAACATGTTATTTCCTAGGTTTCTCTGATCAACATCTAGTCATCATATAGAATGGTTATAAGATAAAGTAGAAAAAGTTAAAATTAAGAAAATTCAAATTTTGGCGCCTGGCCTGGTGAGCTATGGATCTACCATAACAATGTACGGTCTTACTAATATGGTGGATCCGTGGGTCGCAGGTTTCAACAAAAACGACCAGAACATCATTTTGCATCCAAAACTCAAAGCAAATTATTATGCAAACATCATTATCTTCTACCAAATGTCATTAATATGATAACCATATCCATAAAACATAACAACATAAAGTGGGTACGAAGTTTCAACATACATAGTTCATCGTTTTCTGCTATTAATATCATAACTATGGAATGCCATTACCAACCAGATGCAAACATACCTACATCCAACAAGAACACATAGGCATAACACAAGCATGATCAATTTTTTTTCTCTAAGTACTTGGTGATGGTGCCAACATAGCGGTTCAAGCATTTAAGCATTCCTATTTTCTCTCATTGGGCTTTGGTTAGATCCTCATTGTCGGATAGTTCATCATAGAACTCGAGAAAATATGGTGCTTCATTATCATTGGACGATAAAGAGGAAGAGGAGAGTGTTGTTCCAATTACCGAGGGAGATACAATCTTCTTTCTCTTTTCCTTGCTAGGATTCTTTAAAAGAGGATCCATGACATGTTCATGGAATGTGAACCTAGCAGGTGGGAATTGATTGTGGTTTGTTTAGAGAATGTGTTTGATATTGAGAGGTTAAAAGCATGGCAAATGGCTTGGGGCTCCATATTGCTTGTTCTTGACTTCCTCATTTGATAAATAAGCATCAAAGTGAAGTTGAACTTTCTTTTGATGGTTAAATAGTAAAGCATGTATGCAGTACATGCGTTTACTTTATTTCTCTTGCCAAGAGAGCAAAATAAATTTTCCCTAAAGAAAAGTTCCCATCCTTTTAACTCGGGATGAAGGTCGTCAATGTAGAGTTTGTTAGAGTCTCTTAGAAGTTAAGTTTGAGTGGTTCTAGGAGTAGTGATGGTCTTTTTGACGAGGTCATATTTAGGCCTGAAGAAATTACTATTGGGATGATCATCAAGAGAGTTTAGTGACCATTTGCTTGTGTAAAAGGTTTCTAGAACGTTTGGAGTTTGAAGGATTCGAGAGAGAGTTAAGATGAAGTGAGCTTAAAGGTGAATTGACCAAGCTTGAACTCAATGTAAGGATGTTGCTCCTCATCTCTTTTGACTTTAAGACTATGATAGAATTCAACTACAAAAATCTTGGAATAGGTTCGTTAGAGTGAGTAAAGGCTCGATGCCTACAACTTGAAAGAATGGACAAGAATTATTGTTTTTAAATTAAAAGTTGGATGTAACAAATTCTTTCTTCATGGAAGAGACTTTTTTCAGGAGTGCGGTAAGACTCCCTAAGTTCTTCATCCATTTGTATTGTACGATGGACTCTGGGTACATACTGTTTAGTTCGTTTATAGTCCATTTGATTAATTTATGTAGTGATTTCACAATAGTAGTCTTAGATTGATGATTTCTTGATGATCTTTATGATTAATTGCTCCAATGCCTCTTATTATGATTTGGTTTGGAGGGTTTTAGTGTTTTGGTTTGTGGGTGTGTTTGGATAATAATATAAATGGTCCTAATTTGTTCAAAATCTCTTATTTACCCGCGTTTTGAGACTCACGGATCCACCAAAACAATGTTTGGATCTACCATATGGTGGATACGGATTTACCATATGGTAGATCCGTGATCCGCAAGTGTCCAAAAATATGGACATAGTTGATTTTCAAGCAAATTGAGATAAGGTGTTATGTTTTTGGCAATTGGAATGGGTTCTCCTATTTATAATTAGGATTCTGATATATTTTCACAGAGTCGACGTCACAGTTTCTTTTGAGTGGACCGTGCAACTTGTCGTGAATTTCCTAATGGAATTTCAACGTAGTCGATCCTACTAGGAGTGTGTTATCTTTTAGTATAAGTTTGATCATTACTAATAACACAATTATTTATGAACATTTAGACTCAACAATACATCGTCAACACAAGTGTGAGTTGCAATTTGATGATTTTTATTTTTGTCCTTTTCAATCAATTTCGTAATTTCATGCATTAACCATACATGTAGATTTCAAAAACATCTATGGTCATTTTATTGATATTTTCTTTATCTAGTAAAATTGTAATCTCGATTATGTTCACGATCAGAAGTTTTGTAATTGGAGCTTGTAATAAGAATTAACATATTTTGATTAATGATTAATTACTTCATTAAATTTCCGCTTATGATTATTTTTGCGATAATGGAGAATCACTATCCATGATAAGTTCCATCATTCCTAATCCTAATCTTAAATAATTAAATACTTCATGTTTTAAGGGGCTTAGTAATATATGGCTATATTATCTTCGGATGCAACTTTCTCGATAGAAATATTGCCCTTTTAGAGGTTATCGCGTAGAAAGTGATGACGTATTTCTATATGTTTAATTCTAGAGTGTTGTACGAGGTTTTTACTTAAGTCGATAGCGCTTTTATTGTCACACATAATCAGAACGTCATCGAGGCGTATGTCATAGTTGATGAGAGCTTGTTTCATCCATAGTGCTTGTTGACATGCCTTCTCGGCGGAGACGTATTCGGCTTTGGTCTTGAAGATCGCAAGGGCCGTTTGTTTCTTAGCGAACCAAGATGTCAAACAACATCCTATGAACGTACAAACGCCACTAGTGCTTTTGTGATCAACGTAATTGCCCGCGTAGTTGGAGTCGGCATAAACTATAGTTTCTATTTCGGTTCCTTTCGGATACCATAATTCTAAGTGACTAGTTCCTCTATTTTTTTTGGGTAAAGGGTTACCCCGGTAAAGTTGTATTAATCACATCAAGAACGTTAAGTACAATGGAATGTGGCTAAATCACCACATTAACCTCAAGCAAGCTTGAACTACTAACATTTGAGACATGCCTCAAATGTACTACAAAGATGAGCAAAGACATATAAAACAAAAAATTAGTGTACGTCCTACGTCTTTTTCACCAAGAAAGACCATTGATACTCTAAGGCCAGCATGAGGAGAACCGAACGATCACGAGCCATAAATCGAATGCCCATCGCATATTCCACTTATTAAGCATACTAAGAAACCTTTATATGGTGTGTTTTAAAATGAAAAAGGTGAGAAGCTAAGTCTTACCCATAGTCATATTTCACATCCTAACTTCCTTTTTAGAGGTCCTTTTGTGTTTTTGAACTAAACGGATTGTTCCTTTCAGACCAAAGGAAATAAGTCGTAGCAGCCACTACCAACCTTCCAATAATACTCCTTGCCGACCGTTGATGAGCAATAGATATTAACCGAATCAAAATAAGATGCATTAATGGAGGGACATTCTCCAAAGCCAACGAACGAACGTAACACCATACCTGCGAAGAGAATTGACATTCGGAAAACAAATGGCAATGTGAGTCCGGAACCATGTCACATAGAGGGCATTGTATCAACGAGAGATCCACATTCCCTACATCCCATTGGCGAAGTTTATCTTGAGTCCGCAAGCTACCTCTCAACGTTAGCCAAAGATGAAAAGCGTGTCGAGGAATACAATGAGAAAACCAAACAACACGAGTCCATTTAACCTCAAAACCACGAGGACGTAGCTCCTCCCACGCCTTTGCCACAGAAAACAAGGAAAGCACACCCTTCTTATTTTTCCATTGGATTAAGTCACTCGAAGTAGGATCCAGAATCGGGGCTGACATAGTACCAATGTTAGGGGCTTTCAAAAGCCACGGCTGAGACCATTGCCATTCCCCATTAGCCACAAAATCTGCCACCTTACACGACATATTAAACCCCACATTAGAGACATCACGAGGCAAGATATATTTAGCTATGGGGCTGTGGCGACACCAGTTATCAAAGAGCACCGAGGTGTTCATAAACCATTACATCTTGGCCCTGAGGATGGCACCAAAACACTTTTCCGAAAGATATATAACTTAACGCCAAGAGCCAGCTCGCGTCAGACCTGTATAGGATTATCCCAAAATGAGTGCCACAAAGATGATAGTTATTAGTCACTAAACCATAGAGATTTCGTATCGAAATATATCTCATATGTGTTTAGTCATTAGTGCAATGTTGATAATTTCAGGCTGCCTTACATACCTCAAACCACTTTCGGTCTTAGGAGAGACATCAATCCCATGCAAACTTTAGCTTTGCCCTCGCTTGGTATTCAACGTTTCACCTTAAGTAACCCAAACAAGCTGATGAATGTAGTAATCATAGTACCACTTAAGGATTTAGGAAGTACAAATTGGATAGTTCCTCACTAAATGTCAATGTACCTAAATTTACGTTAACGGCTTCTAAATTGGTAAGTCTTAGGATTCTGGCTTAGCAACACGAGACAAATAAACATCACTATACATAATATCGGCCTACTTTCGGTTAAATAAGTTAAACTACCAATCATACCTGATATTTAGTGCTATATACGATGTCGGTTTCATGTCCTTTAGTGGACTGATTTGTTGACATAGCATCTTTGGGTTGGTTTGAATCTTCCAACCCGAATTCTTTAAAAATCTCCTTGATGTATTGCGGATTGTATTCGAAAATATTCATCCTTCCTCATTTGTTTTAGTTTAGATGACCTAAAATGAAGTTCAAACTCCCCCATCTACTTATCTCAATCTATTCGTGCTTGATTTTAGCAAAATTCATTACATAAGTTTTGACTTGTGAGAACAAATATATGTCGTCGACATATTAAACAATGATAAGACGTGACTTTGATTTTTTAGTAAAAAGTGTGTTATCGACCATTCCCATTGAATACTCATGTTTTTATCAAAAATGGCTTTAGTCTATCATACCAAGCTTTGGGAGCTTTCTTAAGACCATACAAAGCCTTTTTAAGTTTATAAACATAGTTTGGTTTTTAAAAATCAATGAACCCCAGAGGTTGAGCAACATAAACCTCTTTGTTTATAAAATCGTTTAGGAAAGCATTTTTACATCCATTTGATATAATTTAAAATCATTTGCACAAGCAATAGCAAGAAGTATTCTAATCGAATCTAACCTAGCTACCGGAGCATATGTTTCATCATAATCTATACCCTCTTGTTTATTATATTCTTGTGCCACTAATCTAGCCTTATTTCTAGATACTATACCGTTTTCATCTAATTTATTTCTAAAGACCTATTTTGTTCCTATGACCGATTGACTCATGGGTAAGGAATAATTACCCAAACTTACATTGATACACATTGATTTAGTTCTTCTTGCATGTGGGTTACAACCCGATTTCATCTTTAATGCCTCTTTGACATCTTGAGGTTCTATCGTAGATATAAAACAAAAAGAAATTAATCATCCATTTTGGGCTTGAGACCTTTAAGGTTCTCTTGCTTAAGATTTCTATGACCTTGATCTTTTGGATGATTCTTGGACTCCTTAATGTTAACGATTTCGTCAACTTCTATCGACTCATCTTCTTCATTATTATTATTTATACTTTTGATTTAATTTTAATGGCTTCTTTTAACCAACACTCTATCGTCATACCAATGGTGATAATTTGGTAGGAGGAAGACTTTCATCGAATGTCACGTTGGAGTGATTCTTTGACTTTTTTTCGTAGGTTTATTTAATACTACTTAAGCTTTACTATTTGTGAATACATTGAAAACACCTTCGTGATGACTTGGCGTCAAAACTTGGTTAGATGTCTTTAGTATTCAAATATGAAGCACTGCTTCTAATTACTTTAAAATATTCTAAAGTATGTTTCCCTACAATATATTACTTCATAAGGGGTTTTCCTTAGGATGGTCGATTTAATATTCTATTTAGTATAACTAAGTTGTCGTATCATCGATTTCATTGACAAACATTTTATGGAAAATGGACTTGTTTTAAGCATAGTCCTAGACCATCTCTTGTTAAGTCACTCTTCTTTCTTTCCTACTAACCATTTGATTATGGAGTCGTGGAGCGAGAAGTTTATGAGTATGCCTTGCGCAACTATAATAAGATCCGGATTGTGCTTCATTATCAAATTCACGACCCATGAACGTTCTAATAGCTTTTACTAGAACTAACTATGTTGGTTTTGAACTTTTCCTACTTAATATTTTAAATTCTCAAAGCTTCATTTTGGTCTTTAGAATCTGGTCATGTATAGCTAGAATAATCATCATACTACAAAATAAGGTGTATAGATTCCCTCATTGCTTTTATTTCGATGGACAAATAAGTACATATGTAATATTTCTAATACATATTTTAGTTGAAATATATTTTTTTTTAGCTTTATGACTTGCTTAGCTTGACACTTTCAATTTTGCATGCATCACATAAATGGTTTATCATGTTTTAGTTTAGGTAAGTTTGTAAACTAATTCATTAGTTGACAATGATGATTTAAACGCATTTTGCTGTGGACCAAGTTACCTTATATATCATAAGGTTAGAATTTATCTACTTTTCACCGACGGCGAAACATAATTTGTACTTGAGACTTATTTTTAAGTTTCATTACGTTTAAACCTTTTTTCCTAATTCCGTTCACTATTATTTTCCATCTTTTAATTTTTTTCACTACCTTCTTTCGTGAATTAGACTTGTCACTTTTTATCACAAATTGACCCGACACTAAGTAAGTTAAATGCTATTTTATCATACGTGTTCTACATTAGATCATAGTCAAGAGAGTCGTTAGAGATTTGTAAACCTTTGGCCAATGATCTTTCCTTTTTAAGATTACTTCTCAAAACAGGCATTACTCCGTCGTATGCTTGTAGGTTAGGAATAACTCTTGTTACCGGTCATATGTTTGGAGCAACCACTATCTTTGATCATTCATCCAGTTCTAATGCATGTTCTCTGCATAACCTATTTCAACAACTAAACAAATATTCCAAGCGTTTGTCCACCAATATCTTATGGGTCCGAAAATATTAGTGTTGTACATCCCTTGCATTTGTTGCAATTGATTGGGATATTGAAATGGGATACAATTTCCCGTATGTTCAAAGCCTTGACTTTGTTGGTTGTTCCAATTCATAGGATATAAGTTTTGATGAATTGGTTCTCTAGAGTTTCTTCTATGTTGAGGTGTGTTGTGTCTTGGTTGAGAAGAGATATTTCTCCTAGGCGGAGGTGTTTTCGATCTAGACTCGGTTTTGACATAACCTATACCGCTTTTAGGTGATGGTTTTAAAGATGGCTTCTTTAACTCATCAATTCTATTATGTATTAGTTTCTTCCTAGTAATAACAAAATCGTCTAGAGACATGGGTGGTCTAAACTGGTTTACTGTCCCTATTTCACATTGGCGTGAGACTCAGGATCCACGCATGGTGGATCCGTCACCCCTTTATGGTGGATGCGTCCGTGCATTTTCAGCGGACGATTAAACTATAAACCTCATGATTTTTAGTTACCGCCTTGTTGACGCTTTACTACTATAAAATCCTATACCTATTTTACAACTAGGTGAGTTTTGATTATTTAACATTTCTCTTAGTGAATTAACGCTTTTATCAAATTTAACAAATTTAACTTGAGTTTCCTTAAGTTTAGGGTTTTTCGATTTAAGTATACGTTCCAACATGACTTCACCGCGTCTTACGTTCTTACTTCTCTAAAATTTTTTCTTGTTAATGATTTTCTTATCGCTAAATTTTAAATAAGGCTATAGACTAATCTATGTGTTTTTCAATACTATCTTATCAAGAGAAGATGCGTTATCACTGTAATAAGAAGAGTTAAGAGTTACCTCATTTGACTATTGAGCCATGAGACAAGTTTCATCGTTAGTTTTGTCTTCGGCGTCATTTTCGCTATCACTCCAAGAGCCTCCAATGAAGTCCTTTTGATCTTTGTTGCGAGATGGTTTTAGAAATCGCACACCCCCCCCCCCCAATGAGAGATTTGGTATCACCGCATCTAAAACATTTCCGGTCACTCTTACTTTCTTATACCACTTTGTTCGGAATGACTTCTTTTCTTCTATGGTTGCCTACAACAAATTTACCCTTCTTCTAAAGAAACTTTTTAAAGTCTCATACGACCATCATCATAGGTCAATATCATCGCTCTTCGGATGTCGAAGTTTCATCATCACTAGACTCTTTTTTAGCTTTCAAAGAGATGGACTTAATTCTTTCCTTTTTGCCTCTATAGATTTTGAAATCTTTTTCCATGAATACTTCATGTACTTTTAGATTGCTGATAAGCTCATCTAGAGCTAGTGATGACAAATATTTCGATTCTTCAATCGCCGTGACCTTTGCTCTCCATTTAGGATGTAGAGCCCTAAGAAACTTCCCTAACATAGTTATTCACTAGAGAAACCTTCATCAAGCGCTTTATGAAAGTAATAATAATAGTGTTAAATCTAGCACACAAAACCGCTATCAAATGATTTTCTTTAAGGATAGTAAATTGTTTCAATATTGTTGAACAAGAATATCAATTTTCTTTATCCTTATTGTCTATTACTTGTGTGTGATTAAATCACGAATGTAAAATATCTTTGCATTTTACACATGGGAAAATTGTTTTCATATTCATTTTTAGTAAAAACATTTATAAGAACCATTTTAGCTTCATTATTATTTGCAAGTTTCTTTTTAAGATCATCAGATTGTTCTTCATAAGGAACAACCTCTAAAATTTGAGTAACTTCATTTTTGGCAACTGATGGAAAATCACCATTCAAGATAATATGCCAAAAATCTAAGTCTTTTCTTTTCACATAAGTTTAAAATTTATTTTTCCAATATATAAATGATCACTTTCTAAAAGGGTGGTCTTTGACAAAGATTGCCCCTTCTAGATATTTATCCGTATCCCATTAGCATCGATTCAAGCTTTATGTACAATATACGTTAAAGATCTTGGGTGGACCTTGGCTTCTGATCCTAATTGTGGAAACTAAAAGGAGGTTGAATAGTTTTTACGTTTTAATTTGAACTTAGGATTATCAATACTTATGTGATCTAAAGGGGAAAAAAGGAAAATAAATTCCACAAGTGTATATGATAGCGACGCAATAAGTAAAATAAGTAAATCTACGAAAATATGAATCAAGTAAGATTAAGAAAGATCAATACGCGATGACACAATGATTTATAGGTGGTTCGGCTTCGGAAAGCTCACTCTTCGCCCCTACTCACTCCACAAGTACCCAACATTGAGAGTATCTTCAACTATGTCACAAGCTCCCTTAGGCTAGGAAAAACATAAACGTCGCTTAACTTTTTCGGATACTAAACTTAAATATCCCGATTTTACATTCGATGTAGAACCATTCTAACTCACTATGTATTTTGTGGCCTAAATACTTACCTCATCATAAAAATATGATACCACCCAACACACAACACAAGATATACCAAGATGAATGTTTTTCACTACGTGATGCACAAACTGAACTTATTCAACACTGAACGCCGTCGCCGTCTTCTGCGAGTGTTCTTCATTAAAGAGTGGAAATGAGTTGATCATTATTAATGGATCGTGTAACAAGTATAATGATTCAAAGAATATAAAAACTCGATAAAAGATGTATGTGTAAAATATTTTCAAGAGTTGTTAAAATGAAAGCTTTAAGGTGCTATATTATAGCAAACATTTGAAATTTAAATCTGTCCCAAAGCGTACGTGCCGACTCAGGATCCCACCATTGCCTGGATACGTTCTTTGTATTTGGTGATCCGTGGGTGGAGCTGGGATAGCATTTGTCATTTTGTGACGTTAACCCTAAATCTTAACACACAAAAATATCTGTTCTTGTACTTATAAAAGTATTTATTAGATTCTTCTTGAAACACAAATTTTTTCCTTATCACCAATAAGGAAAGATTTTCTAGATTTGGGAAGATTTAGAAAGATTTGAAAAGATTGTTTCCACTTATGGTTAATCTTATTTTGTCTTACATGATTAATATAACTAGCTTATAATTAATCATGTGTTAACTTAAATCATTTGATTAGAAAGGGTTTATGCAAATAATAATATTTTTCTTTGATCATTAACTATGTTTAATAATGCCATATTCATACCTTAAGTGATTTGTCGTCGTCAAGTAAACTTTTGACTAAATAACTTGTTTACGTAAACTTTTACATAGTATGACATTATATTTGTTATTATCAAAACATGAAGATCATTAAATATAAATATCGTTTTTGCGCGAATATTTGTATTAACAATCTCCCCCTTTTTGATGATGACAAAATATAAACTCATGCTTATTAAAAGTTACTAAATAAGTATTTAGACGAGTTTACATATCTTCTCCCCCTTTTTGTCGAAGCAAAAAGTGTTGTAGATGCGGTCCTTACAAGTCTTGTTTTTGACAAATGCTAAGTCACTTTGTTACGAATGCAAAGTAAAAAATAACGACTAAGTTGCAAGTGCTCCCCCTTGGTGTATGCTCCCTCTTGCTTGGGGCACCAAGGAATCGAGCTATGGATGCGTGCTACAAGAAAAAGTTAGTGGACAAGCAAATATATATATGACAACCACATATGCACACATATAAACATCCATCAATAACATAACAAAATGAAATAATGTTGAATCCATTATAAGGGAAAAAACATAAAATTTGCCATTAAAGCCCATATGACAAGAAACTTAAACTAGAAAATAAAGGAAAATAGATAAAAATCCAAAATCTTAGGATAAAATCTTGTCTTCCATATAATCTAAAGGGTTTGAGGTATCATAAGAGTAGATTTAGTGCAGAAGGTATGGTGTATTTGAAGTAGATCCAAGATGATGTTAGATGTAGGAGCATATGAAGTGAACACCTTGTTCTAGGCGTTGGAGTTGGTTAACTTTGTTGGTACAACATCTACACATGTGTAGATGAGGGTTGTGATTGGTGTTTGGAATTAAATGATCAAATTTGGTGCGGAGAGAAGGTTTTTCATTTTGTGGAGTGTGTTTTTGAATGTACTCGAACATGAGATGCATTTCATGTAATAGTAAACCAATTTCACATTGTGAGTTACTACAACATTGACATATTATGAGGTGAAAATGAGCTTGTCTCGATTCTAGGACTTCCGGTGGAATAGTGTTGGATCAATTGATTGACTTGTGTTTTGAGAGATGTTCTTGGGTGATTTTCTTTTTGATTGTAGGTGTGGAGTCATTTAAGGAGATAGACATTTTGATTTTTGAATATGAGGTTGTGATTTTGTAGCTTATAAAGAACATAGAGTGTATGCTTTGACATGAAGGTTTTTGGATTATAAAGATGAGGTACTTTATCCTAAGGTTTAAGAGATGAACACAAATAATAAAGTGTAGAGTAAAGTGGGTATTGTCTGAGGTACTACTGTTCATACGGATCTACCATAATATCACGGATCTCTATATGGTGGATCCGTGGGTTTCCGAGACCCATATAATTGCCTAGAAAATGTGAAAACATGCCCTTAATCAAGGATAAACATATAACTAAAGTGAATAAAGCATGCATAGCATTCATTATCATACATTTTGTCTAAGATAACACAAAAGATACTACAAGCATTCAATAAGACATCATAATATTATCCTAAAATAGCAATTGATAATTCCTAGAAGGTGAGTTACACCTAATATAGAACGGATCCACTAATATCCTAGCAAAGGAGATGATTGGTTTGAGCTCTCCTCCGGTGATGGTGAGTAAGGTATGTCAAGCTTAATTTCTTCACTCTCATTCCTCATTTTCTCATTCTTCCTATTGATGGAACACATCATTCGATAGTGCATAACGAATTGTAGTTAATGGTGAGGATAAAAAAAGTTTAGGATGTTCACCAAGAACGAATCGGTAGAGACGAGT
>BQNB010047706.1:0-15136 GCA_026074375.1 Tanacetum coccineum | reverse complement strand
GGTTTGTCGAGTTTTTCTCCAGAGAAAGTCATATACAAAGCCATGATACGAGTGCGAGGATTTTCTTTGTTTTACTTTCAAACGTTTTTCAACTTCACATTTTAATCCCTCTTCAGAAATGATCTTATGATTAGAAAGCAAGTCTTTTCCCATTTCATCAATGTTATATAAGCTTGGGATTAACTCCTTGGATTTGTTTAATGAACTTGAGTTTTCGACATCATTTTTTTCTTAAAGCCAAGGCCCTGTTTACCCGTATTAACATTATCTTCCTTTGTAAGCAACATAAGAAGAGTCTGATCAATCTATCCCACTTTTCTAAGTTTGTTATCAAGATTGTTGATTTGTTTCCAAAACTCTTGGTTTTTCTTTTCAAGTTCATTTTTCCTATTTAGAAGCGGTTGGACATACTCATCATATTTTCCATTTTCCTTTGCAAATGTCATATCATTTTGAAAAGCTTGAGATTTAAGGTTTGAAATTTTGTCATTTAAAAGTTTAATCTTTTTGAAGTATTCAGATTCAATTATCTTATCTTTTGCAAAATGTTTTTCTTTTTCCTTATATCTCTCAAGCTCGTTTGTCAATAAGTCATTTGCTTGCTGAACTTTACGACTAACCTTATTACATTTTTCAACATCACATTTGAGGTTATTGATCAAGGAAGCTGATGACATCA
The DNA here is from genome assembly GCA_026074375.1 of Tanacetum coccineum. NCBI lineage: Eukaryota > Viridiplantae > Streptophyta > Magnoliopsida > Asterales > Asteraceae > Tanacetum > Tanacetum coccineum. The sequence goes on along the minus strand of BQNB010047706.1, from coordinate 14,457 downwards.
AATAACGTCTATTTTATAGCATCATATATCCCATGTTATTAACCCATTTTGTATAGTTAATGCAAAGAATTGTTACTTAATCATTTATATTTGAGAATTGTAGTAATTATGGAGTACTTGGTGAATATTAGCAAAAGGCGCGCATTCTGGAGCTTAAATGAAGATATTTTAAAGATTACTATTCTAAAGACCAATACGCCATATCCATCAAGAAGGATATGACGTATCAGTGCCTGCACTCACCAAAGACGTATCCACCAAAGAATAAAGCTCAATACGCCATATCCGGAAGATGTCCAATACGCCATATCGAACTGACTTCCAGACCTTATAAATAGAAAACTCAAAAATGAGTTTTAAGTGTGCTAAGTCATATTCTCAATACCTAAACCATAAAAGTTGATTTTCAGAGGAGAAAAAGAGCAGAAGAGGTCGAGCAACGCTATCAATTCCATAGGAGACAACGTGTAATTCCATATACTTTAGTAATCGTTCAGTTTTTGGTATCATTCGTTAACTCGGTTAGTTTACCTTGGCTAAATAATTGCTTTTGTATTTATTATGATGTTTGAAGGCTAATACCTTCGGGTATTAGCCATTATTATGAAGATCTGAATGTTTGGTATTTGTTTATCTTGATTTCTTGATTTATCGTTGAATGCTTGTTTATGTTTATCAATTTATACTTGTTTACGTGCTTTTGTATGCGACCTATCATTCAACTGGATCTAGTGATACGGACCAAGTAAATCTAGAGTCTGGGATAGCTCTCCATATAGTAATTTATACATCTAGAATCATAGGATCACAAATATTGTCCTTCTAAATCCGTGTCTAGGATACGCTTCGGGCTTAACTAGTTAATTGGATATTGCCAATGGTTTATTGATCGTGTTGACTAGATCTTTTATTGGGCCGGCCCGACACTATTTATATGGGTCAGACCGAACCATTGTTATTATCAAAGCCAATGATAAAAGATTGCTACACGACACAGGCCTAGCACTAAAATGCAATATCCAGCCCAACATACTTATATAAACATGTCCAATCCAAGATTGATAAGCTAGCCCATCCACAATTTGGAAGCCCAAGAGAGAATGGAAAACATCTTGTATATGGCTTACTGATTTACGCAAGAGGATGAAACAAGTAGATCAGAAGTGACCAATGGAATCGTTTATTCTAGTTTTTCTTTTTGTCTCTTTTCGTTTTTAGTGCGTAGAATAGAGAGAAACATCGATCTGATCTTTTCTTTACAATTTAACTTTCGTCTTTTTTTTCATTTTTTGAGGGTACGTAAGCATAGGATATGAGTATTTATGTAGAAATTTCTCTTCATTAATTTTCATTAGTCCAAATGTTTAAGTCTAAGTTTAAACCGAAACAGTGAGCATTCTAATTTCATGTTTTATATTGTATTGAGTTTCTAGTAATATATCTTTATCAAAATTTTGCCGAAAACTTTCTTTTGACTTTCAATCTCGACTCATTAAGAGAGCCATATACTTTCATGTCTCAACTAAATTTTTTATAAATGTTCCTATTCTAACGTCTTTGTTTTTTATGTAACCCTTAGATTATTCATGTCTTAACGATTTGATTAAATTCTTGTTAGTCATCTTATTTTACTTAAAAACAACAGAGAGTTTATAATCTTGATTTTGGTGAAGTGATCTATTGTTAGCCCAATGGTATGTAAAGAGGGGTTATGTAGCAATCAAAAGAGGTTATGGTAACTAGCTTGGATATGGATTTTTGGTATTGTTTGACATGTCTACGTTAACTCGAAATGGGGGACTTCTAATCGCTTTTCAATAATCTCTTTTAACTTATCTATTTTCATTGTTTTTATCGCCGACGTTTTAGCTAGTCATATATTATTGTTACTTTAGTTGTATCCGTAAGCGTTAGTTAAGCCATTATTGTTTAGTTTTAAGTGTCATGTTTAGGCAGTTAGATTTATATACGCTTTTAAGTGGGTTGGCGACTAGTGAAGTACAGTTTGGAATTACATAATGATTAGTGGATTAATAATTTGTAAAATTATTTATTTAGTGTTTTATTTAGTCGAAATACCGGGTAAAAGCCTCTAAAATACAGAGCCCTTATAAACTTCCCTACTCTTATTCTATATTTCCTTACCTCATTATTTTCTATCCTCTATTTGCTTCCCTGTTAACCCGGTTCTTTGCTTACTATATTTTTTCCTCTTGCTCCTAATTTTAATCCATTGAATTTAAATCCTAATGTATTTTTCTTTATAATCTTAACTATACTTCATTTATCTTTTATACTTATCGCCTTTTCCAAACTACTTCGCTTATTAGTTTTATCTCAGCTCCCTTAATTCAGCTCTTCCTTACTCTTCCTTGATATTACTTGTTATTATCTATTTTACTTTCTCTCTCTTCAAAGGCGCTTTCCTTCATTGTTTTACTTATATTTTTCTTAAATACACTAAACAGTCCTAGTGTTACTTATACTCTTAATCTTTTCGTATTCTTCTATATCCATTTTTTTTTTTTTTTTTTTTATATATAGTAAACCCTCCATTTACTTTTCTTATTTGTAATAGCCCTGCTTACTTTCTTCGTTACTTAACGCCTTCTTCTCCTTCTTTATTCTACCTTACTTATATTTGATTAAATCCTTTCTTCCCTTTTTATACCTCTCCTTATACTTTATCGCGTACTTCTCTCAATTTCTCTCCTTTCTTTAATAGCCTCCTCTCCTCTCCTATTTTATACCTCTAATCCCAGATTCTTCTTCATCACCTCCCTCTCATTATAAATCATTGATTTTTTTTTTCTTTTTTTCTTTTTACCTATTATATTAACTAATTATTCATCTCTTTCTTTTTATCCATTCTAATCATCTTAAATTTAATTTTTTACTCTCTTTTCTTCCAAATCTTTCTTTCTGATTCAAATTTCTAGTAAATTATTTACTATAGTTTTTCCCACGACTTATTAACACCCTTTCTATATCTTATTATTTAATATCTTTATTAACAAACTATCCTAAATTATCTAATTTAATCTTTATACACCCGTCCCGCACTCTTATTGTCCCTTTTAGTATTCGACTCCTTAATTTTCTCATCGTATTCTCGAGCTATATCTCTCTACTGCTGTGCTCCAAATTTTCAAATTTTCTTATTTATTTATTTTCCTTTAATGTAGGTTTTACTTTCTTTGGAAGATTCCCCAATTTTTTCCCTTTTTCACCTATTTCTCACTTTTTTCCCATTAGGTGTTTTTTCGCAGCCTTTTTTATGTCATCCTTAAACATAATTGTATATCTTACACTATTTCTCGATTGCCCTCTTTTCTTTCTATTCTACATTTCGTAATCTTTTTCCCTCATTTTTCTTCCATTTGTTGTTTTACTCTTTATCACATGCTCTGAAGCTATAAACCTTAATTATTCCCCTTTATATCTTTATATATCTTCAGATCTTTAACTTTTGTGTTGGTGCTTATCTTTCTTTACTAAATTTTAGAGTGTCACGTCAAAACTATCCTATTTCACCAATACTTCCTCCTTATCCTTCCCTCCCTTCTTCCAGAAATATATTTTTTAAACGTTGCTGGAGAACCTTCCCTTCCCTAATTTAACATTTCTTTTATTCTTCCTTAACCTCGACTTTTTTCCAAACTCAGTTTTACCACATTCTTTTATTTATATAAGGGGGTAAAATTTAGCCTTTTTAACCCTAATGCCAACATCGCTATTCTTTACTCACTTGTTTTACTATTTTTAACTCCCTTGTTTTTAACCGAAAACTCCTCTATAATTTAAGTAACCATTATATCTCACGTCATATTCACTATTTTACCTATTACCACACACGTTCGCTATTTTTATCCCTGTATTACCTTGGAACATCTCCTTAAAATTAATCCTTTTCTCTCCTCCCTCTTATATCCTTTTCTCTTTACTATCTTTTTTTATATTTAACTCTTTGCCTTTTATATCACTTTCCTTCCTTAATCACTTTAAACAAACCAACAACTTTCTAACATTTAAAATTATCCTTACTCTATCTTGTTCCTTGTATTTTTTATTATTAAATTTTAACATCCCTTTTTTCCTCCTCTGATTTACAAATCCATCCAATGCCGACTCACAAACCCTACTCTTCTAACCATTCTTATTATTTCCTTTCCTTTATTGTCCCTAATTTATTCAATTTTTTTTTTTTTTTTTTTCTCTCGGTCCCCTTTTATAATTCCTTATGTTGTTTTCAAACTTCGTCGGTCTCACTTTACTGTACTAACCTCTCTCACTAGAATACATGAATAATTTCTTCATATACCTTCTCCAAACCTCTAGCCTCCATGTCTGTCTTCTATCTCCTTCAATTATTTTTTTTTTTTTTAACTCTTAGAATAACTTTTTATAGTATGTTTATTTTAATTACTTACTTATTTTTTAACTAATATCCATAACAAAATTTGTAAAAATTTTTTATTAAAATATACCAATTCCTAAAAACACTTTTTTCTCTGTTACTCTCTTAGCTATTCTTTGCTTAAGAAATCAACTCAACCTAAACACCTCTTCAATTCCTCACAAATAAAAACATCAAATCACTACTAACATCTAATACTATATTACTACTTCCTTTTTCTCCCCACTTCCAATCGTTTAATCTTACTTTCAGATTAACTCCTAATAATCCAATTTCTTCTCTTTATTTTTCTTTAGTTCACATAAAAATCTAATAACTTTACACACCTCATCCAACTATTTAAAAAATACATCACATTAATAAGTTACGCATAAATTATATTAAAACCGTAAACTTTTTCACCACCACAAAGAAATATTTCACAAAGTGCAAACTACACTTACCCATATATTTCTACCTATTATCGACCCACTTTACTTCTATTAAAAAAATACCTTGACTATAACCAAAACAACAGAATATAAATCTTTCCCGACCAAACAACAAAAACTAATACAACCCCCTGACATCTTCTCCAACTAAAGAGATTGACAAATCATTGGCATTTCTTTAATACACTTTCTTCGTTCTAACCTTATTTTACACTTTACCCTAATAACACTATATATAATTCCATTTAATTCCAAGATTTTCCCGTTTATTTCTAAAAATAATTCCTTAACCCCTTTTACGTTACACAATTATACTTATCCCCACAAACAACTACATCGTCCTCAAAAAGCCCCATCTTAGCCACCCTATACTACATGTTAAGTTAATAATACATACAAATTACCTCTTTTCTTACCTCTAAATTATGATATAAGCCACAACATAAATCACAAATGTCTCCATATACGTTTTTTAGTTATCTCTTTAACCACTTGTTTTTATTAAAAATTTATTACTCATGATTTGCTTTTTATTTTTACCTATTTTCTCCCATTAATTTTCACAATTGTCTACTTTATACTTCCATCCATGGATTCCACACTTAAAATTAATAAGGATTAAGTATAGGCAATAGAAATGTAATAAATTTCTAAAAAAGTCGTATTCAATATTTAACAAAGTTTTTGAGAATTGATTTATTAGACGGAAATTAGTTTCATTATTAAAATTATTAAAAATTCACACTTAAGGATCTAATTCCATTTTACTTGACAGAGCATATTTTTTTCCTTTATATTCTTCATCTTTTAGCTTGCTTAATATTTAGTATAATCTTGTTACGCTTCTTATTTTTTATCCAAAACCAAAAAATTCAAGATTTCAAGCATTAAACGAAACATTTTGTGAATTTCAAATTCATCCCATCGTTGGGAACACGACAGCCGAGGGATTACATATAATATTTTACTCGACTATCTTTCGGGACAAATTAGTTTTTGGCGCCGCTGTCGCTCCCCCCCCCCCAGGTAGAGGTGATAAACATTTTCACGTGTGTTTCGAGTTAGTGCCTTTGAAGATCACCTTTTCTTCGGAAAGTTTATTTTTTTTATATTATTATTATTATTATTATTATTAAATATATATATATAATATAAAATATATAATAATATATTAAATAAATATATATCATAATATAATGAATATATATATATATATAATATATATATAAATAAGTGGATGGGTTCAGGAAATCTATATTTGCTATAGAAAACCCAAAAACTCAGAAAAATCAAACAGATGCCCTAAAACAAATAGATGTACTATTTTTTTCAACTAAAAATTGGTTTTCAGGCAAATATCAGCCTCGATATAATGTCCCCTGTAAAAATCTCAAAAACCACACAGATGCCCTAAGATTTTTCAGCTATACAAAAGAATTTTTAGGGCACCATTTTAGTTTTTTAGGGCTCTGTTTTGGTATTATTATGGGTTTTTACAGAGAGTAAATCGAGCCATATTTGCCTGAAAAAACAATTTTTAGCCTAAAAAAATTAGGGCATCTGTTTGGTTTTTTAGGGCATTTGTTTGGTTTTTCTGGGTTTTCCACCGAAATTAGGTTTTCTCATGATCCCATCCCTATATATATATATATATATATATATATATATATATATATATATATATATATATATATATATATATATATATATTAAATAAATAAAACAAATTCCAAAAATATTTTTTTATCGATTATATTATTTTTTTCTTCTCTTATAAATAAAAAAAAATACCAAAAATATGTTTATTTATTTTTTTATTGTCTTTATTAATAAACTATAAAAAAAATTCTCCTTTATCTCATTTATTTACGTTTAATTCTTATCTTCTTTATCCTCTGATCCGATTCATACTTCCACATGTTCTTCGATAACCATTTTTGGTTTGCTCTGTGGTGTGGAGGTCGTTTGAAATGGTGGAAACTGTCTTCTAGGGCTGTACAGTGTAGGATCCGAAATGAGTTTGTCTATGACCTAAATCCTTATTCTTATAATGAAACACCCAATTTTTCTTACCCACCTCCACAGCCCTAGTTCGAGACATACTCGTGTGAGTTATGTGGGAACGATTCCCACACGTTATGATTTGTTCACCACGGTTTTCCCGCATGTCTATGACAAGAACCAGAGCTAACAAAAAAAACATTTATGATAATTATTATCCTACAAAATTCATCTATTTTCCACAACAAACATCTTTGTGAGAGAAGCTGTGAGGTCCACATGAGACTTTTCAGTATCAACCTGATGAACAGAATTTCTATAATTTCTAATTCTTATTGGTTTTTTGACCAATTTCAACCCCCGCAATATACCGTCAATCCTCCAATCTTTCAATGCCAAAATGAGCTTCTCAATTCATCAAATGAGCTTCTCAATTCTCAAAATAAGCATATTGAGCAGATACATCCATACGTGATATGGGTGAGTCAATATATGCAAAAGAAGGAAGAGAAAAGCGAATTGCGGAGAGCAACGGCTAAAGCCTCGATATTGTAAGATTCCCATTGCTACATATGACGATGACGAGGTAAGTTCTATTCCCTTGAAAGATATAGATATTATCTGGACTTACAATCCGTGTGTTCAATCCAACCCGTCTTTATCCCGAGACCCGTTGCTCTCTCAAATGGAGGATGAGCATCTGGACATTATTCTAAAAACAGAATCGGACAAATTCACATAAAAGTCTAGTGTTAGAACCTTGTCCCTCACCCCAAGTGAATTCCCGAGGATGCTTCCAACCAGTCAGAGGGATTATGGCCCGTTTGTAAATGATTTTCCCAAGAGTCACTTGTAACTTTTTCTAACCCTCTCTTCGATATCGATGACGATTGTACCTCAAGTGATGATGAGTCATTTTCCGAGGAGGATGTTCCAATGGAGAATTTTAAAATTTTCTCTAATCCCCTCTTTGATCTTGATGAAGAAATCATTTCTACCGAGATAAATCTAATTCAAAATGAGGTGTTAGAAAGTATCACTTCAATTCCCCCAGGAATTGAGTCCTTTGATGCCGAATCCAATCTTATAAAATCTCTACTTAATCGAAATACTTTGATTGATTCTTCTTCTAAGATTGATTCTCTTCTAGGATGAGTTCACCGTGAACTCACTCTTCTCAATCAATATCCCCTCCATCGGAATTGATGATTGATAACCTTGATCTGGAGAGAAATTCAATACCAGTTGAGAGGTTCTTTTATAACTCTCATCCTCTCCCTCGCACGAGATTCTAAATTTCGATGTTTCTAAATGCTATATACCGAATCTTTCCTCTCCATCCCTATCCCCGATGAGGATAGTGACTCTCTCATAAGGAAATTGGATTTATTTCTTACTCGGTATGACCTTGATTCCACTAGGCATTGAAGACGATGACATTGACCTCCGAAGGGGATAATCCTTTTCTTGAAGAACTAGCTTACTGAGATGATTCCTTCGCTCCCTAAGGCATTGTAGAAACGTTGACTATGACTCCGAAGGGGAATATGCTTGTTTTTGTGTTTGTGTATGTGCAGGTAACAGATATCAAGAAAAGGACAAAACACAACCAAAACCGAACGAAACCGAGCACAAGATTGGAAAGAGCGCGAGAAACCGAGTTCGATGGTGCCTTTATCTTTTATTGGGCCGACCCAACACTATTATATGGTCGGCACCGAATCCATTGTTATATATCAAAAGCCAATGTTAAAAGAATTGCTAAACCAGGCCCTAGCACTAAAATGCATATCTAGCCCACATACTTATATAATAACAAGTCCTATCCAAGATTGATAAAGCTAGCCCATCAAACAATTTGGAAGCCCAAGAGAGAATGAAAAAATCTTGTATCCTGGCTTATGATTTATGCAAGGGAAGAAACAAGTAGATCAGGTGACCAATGGAATCTTTTATCTAGTTTTCTTTTTTGTCTCTTTTTGTTTTTTAGTGCGTAGATAGCAGCAGACTCGATTTGATCTTTTCTTTACATTTTACTTTTCGTCTTTTCATTTTATTGAGGGTAGCATAGAGCAGTAGGATATGAGTAGTTTATTGTAGAATTTCTCTCCTTAATTTCCATTAGTCAAATGTTATGTCTTAAGTTTTGAACCGAAACAGAGCATTCTAATGTCATGTTTTTATATTGTATTGATTTTCTAGTAATAAGAATCTTAATTTATCAAAATTTTGCCAATCTTTTTTTTTTTACTTCAATCATCGTCTCTTTAAGATGAGCCTATACTTTCAGTCCTCAGTAATATTTTTATAAATGTTCAATACTTTATATTTTGGAATTAAAGCTCTTAGCTTATAGCTTATTTGTCCTAATATCTTGTTTTCTTGTCTTATCTCTTATTTCATCCTTTCATCATCTATGGCCGGAGCTTAAGGGTCTTATAAGGTTGATAAATAGATAAAGTTTCGATCTTTTTGGTTTTTATGGAAGTAATTAGTAAATAAAGTTGACACCTTTACTTGCTAATTAGTGAAGTAGAAGCTTAGAAGTGATAAGCTTATTTATTTATTAAGTTTGTAAGATCGGGTGGTTACTTTTCGTTATCGGCTCGACATTCGGTTATTCCTTCTTTCCTATTTCAATTTTCTTAGTTTAAAATAATTAGCTTATTATGTTTAGTTTAGCTTATTTGATTATTATGCTTAGTTAGTAGTTTAATTATATGCTTGTTAAATAAGTTGGTGGATAGTGAATTAAGTGTGGAATTTAATAAGTGATTAGTGATTAATAATTTGCAAAAGTTATTTAGTTTAGTGTTTTATTTAGTCGAACGGGCAAAAGCCGTAAGATTAAGTAGGCATCAAACTAGTAATTAATATCTTGATAAAAAGTTGTTTTCAATATTAAGCCAACGTTTTGAGGAAACGATTATTTAGACGGATATTGATTCATCATTAAGATCTAAAACTTCACACTTAAGAATCTATTCACTTTTACTTGACAAGCATATTTTTCTTTATATATTTTTCATCTTATTAGCTTGCTTATTAATTAGTGTAATCTAGTTTATCGCTATCTTTAGTTTTAATCCAAAACCAAAAATTAAAAGATATTCAAGCATTAAATTGGAAACATTTTCGTGAATTTCAAATTCATCTCTCGTTGGGACACGACATCGGGAGGATCAATCATTACTTTTCCTAAAGTAATTTTTATCCGACGTGATTACTATATATTATATTACTCGACTAGTCGTTCGCGACGAATAAGTTTTTGGCGCCGTTGCCAGGGAGAGGTGTACGATCTACACGTGGTGTTTGAAGTTAGTGCCTTGAAGATCTTTTCTTCAAAAAGTTTATTTTCGTACTTACTGAAAAAAATCCAAAAATATTTTCCTTCTTATTTTATTTTTATATATTTTTATTTTTATTTTTATTATCTTTATAAAAATATAAAAATATTCTCCTTTATCCTCTTATTTCATTTAATTCTTATCTTCTTTATCCTCTTATCCGTTTAATTCTTCGACATGTCTTCGTATAACCATTTTGGTTGCTCGTGGTGTGGAGGTCCGTTTAATGGTGGAAACTGTCCGGGCTGTAGCAGTCTAGGATCCGGAGATGAGTTTGTCTATGACCTAAATCCTTATTCTTATAATGAAACACCCAACTTCTTCAACCAACCTCCACAACACCAATACGTTTACCTTGGCTAAAACAGTTACTCTTGTATTACTTATGATGTTTGAAGGCTAATACATTCGGGTATTAGCCATTATTATGAAGATCTGAATGTTTGGTTTTGTTTATATCTCGATTGCTTAATTTATCGTTGTATACTTGTTTATGTTTATCAATTTATACTTGTTTACGTGCTTTTGTATGCGACCTATCATTCAACTAGATCTTGTGATACGGACCAAGTAATCTAGATGTCGGGATAGCTCTCCATATAGTGATTTATACATCTAGAATCATAGGATCACAAATATTGTCCTTCTAAAATCGTGCTAAGGATAAGCTTCTGGCTTAACTAGTTAACGAAAATTATCTTTGGTTTATTAAACATGTTGACTAGTAGGTGAATCTAGATAATTCAATAAATAATGTTTTGATTCCATTGGATAGTTGGACAAGTGGACTACTAGAGTATAAATTTCCATTAAGCAGTAAGTGGGTAAAGTCTCTATGAGCTAGGGTTTAACAAGATCACCATTGCTTTAATCCCTAAGATAGATTATAATCAGCAAATAAGGATGCTTTATGCGGATGCTTTAATTGTGACAGAATTAATGTGTCTAGGTCTTCGGATGAAGTCCCGCCTAAGTCTAAGAATGATATGCCTCTTCGAGATAAGTAATCATTGTACTGAATAAACAAACCAACTTCTAATCGGATTAATGATGGCTAATACAGTTTTCTATCATAAGGCTCGACCGCTCTTTTATCTTCTGTTAATTTGCTTGCGTGGGTTAAAGTGTCTTGAATTGAGTGTAGTCACCAACCAAACCCGTGCCAGTCTCTCAGGTTGAAACCTCCTTTTACCTGTTAGAATTAGGATTATAACTAACATAGGATTAGCATAGGTTTGACTTAGATTAGAATTAACTTAGATTAGTAAACCAAAATATTAATAAATTGAGAGATTTAACCCCGCTTCAAGTGTTCGACACCCTACTTATCACGAAACTACTACCGATCAGGTACACTGTCTGTTAAAGTGTTGTTTTTGGTTAAGTCGGCAAAATATAAATTTAAAACTTGAATCATAAAAATATACACCACCAACGACACGATCAATTACTTCTTCAACAACGATCTCAAGTACCTGCAAGGAGGTATTTCGACTATGACCTACACGACTTCTCTCAAAAAGACAAAGGCTGCTCAATATGATCTTCCAGGCATTGAAGACATGGTTCCAAATATATGGGTTCCTGTTAAAGTTGCCTATGATCAACATGCATTATGAGGAATCTCACATTGGAGAGAACAACGTAAGACCTTCTATGGGTATGCACGAGGCCTGCAATCCATACATGATGTATATTCCACGAAACGTATTCTGGCAGTAACTCAGGTCGAGGTAATGAGGAAACATGGGTATGGGTATCTAAAAGAGATTGTTGTAAGAAGAGCCGATAACAACCTTTACAAATTCAAGGAAGGCGACTTTCCACGTCTTCGTATCAATGACATTGAAGACATGTTTCTCCTTGTTGTTCAGAATCGACTTACAAATCTCTCGGGCGATGACGTTTCCGACTTCGCAATTGCATTAAGAATGTTCACCAGAAGTTTGGTTATTCAGAAGCGAGTCGAATATCTTCAACTCGGAGTCGAAAGTTACCAGAAGAAGATCAACGTCACCAAGCCAGAAACTACCAAATCCGACATCAGGAAAAGAGACCCATACACTCCACATCAAGACCCTCAAGGATTCATTTATGTCGTCAACAATGGGAGAAACAGGTTGATGCGATCAGAGAAACTTTACAAGTTCAGTGATAGGACATTAAATAGGCTTCGAACTTCGCTGGATGACATAAAAAAGAATATCCGAATGGAGTACCTGCCAAAGAGAAGATGGAGTACATTGGAGAAGAAAAGAGCTAATATCATGATCAAGGCGATTGACAAGCAGTTGAAAGAAGAAGGTTGATGAGGAGTCTCGAAAAGTTTGTTGGTGGAAGGCACTACGGAACTGATCTCCGGCTACTTCAACGAACAATATGACTTTGTCATATTGTGTTCATCATCATAAGGTCATTTCATATATTTTATAAACTTGTGAATATGTATATATGTAGTGCAGACTTAAAAATTAGGCATATATAGTGTTTGAGTATGAATTTTCAAGAATTTCTTAGTAAATTCAAAATTTTTCAAATTAACATACTTAAACACCATATAATTCCCTCATAATTTGAGGGGGAGCATTAAAATGTTCCAATTATCGGCTTGTTAATAATTGGACATTTTCCCCGAAACCATGAATATTTGAATCAATTGATATCCAAAATATCAAGAGATTTGACATTTTTGATAAGGGGAGAAAATGTGATTAAAATATATGGCTAATGATGTGATTTTTATAATCTCAAGTATACGCTATCCCATATATCTGCTAAACTCTTCCGATTAATCGATGCACATACGAAGGGGGAGAAAATGGTTAAGTGATGGCTGAAATGTGGATGTACCAAAGACCGACCATTTAATTTATTGTATTGGAGTTATAAGGTGTTAAGTTTAAGTATCCATTCCCATGATCCAGCCAGAACCGGAGGGATCTAACCAGGGATATTCCACTAGTTGGTGTAGAAGTCCTTAGGTATGAAAAAAGGAGTAAAGTGAGATTAAGGGAAAAATGCCGACTGAGATGGAGCTAGTACTGGAACAAACCCAACAAGGTACTAGTTATGAAGTCTCGGTAAGCGCTGAAGAGGTTGAAGAATTAAAAAGAAAAGTTAAGATAAAGGGTGAAAAGAAAGAAGCATCCTTACACTTAGGCAGAAACCGTGTCAATACATCTGCTGTCAAGAATCACAAAGATGATTGCTGACATTGAAGACTGACATCATGGACCTAGTGATGCAATGCACAACCCTTCCTAGCCACTCAGAATCTCTTAAAAGATTTCTGTTTTATTTCTCATGGAGATTACATGCATTTCTATTAACTTTCTCACTCCGAGTTAGTTGGTATTAAAAAGGTGGCAGTCCGCTCCAGCCTCCGATCACTAAAACCAAAAGTGCACTATTGAGTCTAGAGCCAAGAGATCATCCATAAATCTCATTAGGACACTTGTCAAAATTATACTTGCTAATTCACACAATGTGAACTACAAGAAATATATATTAAGAGTCCTACGCATTATCCTTGTGATTTTGCTAGAACATCCGAGTGATACTTAAGTATTCACAGTGAAGATGAAAATCCTGCTTGAGCCAACATCAAACATGTTAGTGCAAATATTACGATATTTAATCTATACAATCTCTTTATGTTTTGGTGATAACAAACATGTAACCTGTAATACATAACGTAAAGTACGCAAGTTACTCGTAATCACAAATCATCAATGCATACATATCAACAACACTTTATGTCTCAAGTCTGCATCAACACCGACATTTGTTTGCACCCGATGTAAATCACATAAGGTATGTACAAACAAATTAAACTTGTAGGATGATCAAAGAAAAATATTTTTTTCTTAACCATTACATTTCTACAAAAGTATTTTTCACAAAAATAAATAAACACAAAATACTTTTTAATAAAAGAAATGTTTTATTTAAATATAAAATTTGAAATCTGGTTTTCCCCCCCAAAATGGAAGCTTCTATACCAGATACAACCTTCTGCATAAAAAGACAAAAAATGGAGCGGAGTCTAGGCGGCGACCCCCTTATAGGCCTGGCGGCCCCCTTATATATAAGGGACCGCCGGGACCACCATTGCCAAACTGTCAGCTTTCAGCTCCTATAAATTGTGGGTCATCTCCAACTGATTTTATAACACTTTTACATAAATTTCTCTCAGTTCTTTCTCTCTCTAGATCTCACTAAATCTCTCTAAATCTTTGATCATTTAACTTGTTTAATC
>BQNB010047705.1:0-42959 GCA_026074375.1 Tanacetum coccineum | reverse complement strand
TACTATTAGGGCACATGAGGCTCGTAACATAGCATTAGAGACTCAGGTTAGGGCACTACAGACTTAGTACAACAGGATGGAGTGGCAGAGGCAGGATGCAGGTGATTTGGTGACTACAGCTTTTGGACGCATTCATTTATTGGAGGCTAGAGACCGAGCACACACCGAAGATGCAGGACCCCGAGATGGACCAGCTGATGCTGGTAGTAGTTGTTAGTATTGTATCATTGTTAGCTAAGTTTTATGGGTAACTCCTAGCTAGTAGGCTGTAGGGATCTTGTTTCATCATTTAGCTATTTTTGTATAGCATGCTAAGTATTATAGGTAACTCCCAGCTAGCATAGCTCTATGATTGTATTTTTCATTTTGTAACAAAAAACTATCATGTATGTTATCGATATTGTTATGTATGAATGTAGATTTATGTCATTGTTGATCACACTTCGGTTGTATATTTACTGCGTGATGTGATCTCATTTTATTTATTATGCCTATGTCATGTCGCGTTTAGGATTGTATGAAATCTAACGTGTATTATATTTTCTTGTGATTTTGAAGAAAATGCCACCAAAGAGAACCGCTGCAACCACCACACCTATGACCGATGCTCAAATTAAGGCACTAATAGCCCAAGGCGTTGCTGATGCATTGGCAGAACGTGACACAGACAGAAGCAGGAATGGCGATGACAGCCATGATTCAGGGACTGACGGAAGAAGGCGAATGCCTGTTGCTCGTGAGTGCACTTACACTGACTTCCTAAAATGTCAACCCCTGAATTTTAAGGGAACTGAAGGAGTTGTTGGACTTACTCAGTGGTTCGAAAAGATTGAATCTGTTTTTTCATATAAGCAACTGCACTGTCGCATGTCAGATCAAATTTGCAACTTGTACTCTTCAAGGAAATGCCTTGACGTGGTGAAACTCCCATGTTAGGACTGTCAGACATGATGTTGCATATGCAATGCCATGGAAAACATTGAAAAAGATGATGACTGATAAATACTGCCCGAGAGGCGAGATTAAGAAGCTTGAAATTGAATTGTGGAACTTAAAGGTGAAAGGTACCGATGTGCTGAGTTATAATCAACGTTTTTAAGAACTAGCATTGATGTGTGGGAGGATGTTTCCCGAAGAATCTGATGAAGTTGAAAAATATGTCGGTGGTCTGCCCGACATGATCCAAGGAAGTGTGATGGTGTCTAAGCCAAAGAAAATGCATGATGCAATTGAGTTTGCAACCAAACTGATGGATCAAAAGATCCGTACTTTGGCTGAACGACAAGCTAAAAACAAAAGGAAGTTTGAGGACACTTCAAGTAACAACCAGAACCAACAACAGCCATTCAAAAGGCACAACGTGGCACGGGCCTATACTGCAGGGCCTAGGGAGAAGAAACCGTACGGAGGATCTAAACCTTTGTGCCCTAAATGCAACTACCACCATGATGGACAATGTGCTCCTAAGTGCGCCAACTGCAAGAGGACTGGCCATCTAACCCGGGACTGTAGAAGCCTAACTGCTGCCAACAACAACCAGAGGGCCCCAGGGTAAAATCAAAGAGTTCTCACTTGCTTTGAGTATGGATCTCAGGGTCATTTCAAGAGTAATTGCCCGAAACTAAAGAACAGAAACCAGGGAAATCAAGTCGGAAATGGAATTGGAGTTAATACTATCATACGGGGTTGCACTTTAAACTTCATAAATCATCCATTCAACATCGACCTAATGCCCGTAGAACTCGGTAGTTTGATGTCATAATTGGCATGGATTGGTTATCGATGTATCATGCCGTAATCATCTGTACCGAGAAGATCGTTCATATTCCCTAGGGAAATGAAATCTTAATTGTTCGTGGTGATGGAAGCAACGACGGACACGAGACTCGATTAAACATCATCTCGTGCACCAAAACCCAAAAGTATCTGCTGAAAGGATGTCCTATCTTTTTGGCACATGTTACCACAAAGAAGGCTGAAGACAAGTCAAAGGAGAAGCGACTTGAAGACGTACCAATAGTTTAAGACTTTCCTAAAGTATTCCCTGAGGACTTGCCGGGTATTCCACCAACCCGACAAGTGGAATTTCAAATCGATTTGATACCTGGTGCTGCACCTGTAGCACGGGCGCCTAATCGATTAGCACCGTCTAAGATGAAAGAATTGTTGGATCAACTGAAAGAACTTTCCAACAAAGGCTTCATAAGATCTAGTTCCTCACCTTGGGGAGCTCCGATCTTGTTTGTCAAGAAGAAGGATGGATCATTCCGGATGTGCATAGATTACCGGAAATTGAATAAGCTAACGGTGAAGAACCGTTATCTGCTTCCAAGAATTTATGATTTGTTCGATCAACTTCAAGGGTCGAGTGTCTACTCGAAGATAGACCTGAGATCGGGTTATCATCAACTAAGGGTTCGTGAAGAAGATATCCCGAAGACCGCTTTCAAAACTCGATATGGACATTATGAATTTCAAGTTATGCCGTTTAGTTTGACTAACGCACCGGCTGTATATATGGACCTCATAAATCGGGTGTGCAAACCATATTTGGATAAATTTGTGATTGTCTTTATTGACAATATTCTGATCTATTCGAAGAGCAAGCAAGAACATGAAGAGCACCTCAAGTTAATCTTGAAGTTGCTTAAGAAAGAGGAGTTGTAGTGTGAATTTTGGATTCCAAAAGTACATTTCCTCGGTCACGTGATTGACAGTCAGGGTATTTACGTGGATCCCACCAAGATCGAGTCAATTAAAGATTGGCAATCCCCTAAGACTCCAATGGAGATCCGTTAAATTTTAGGTCTTACCGGATACTACTGAAGATTCATTGAAGGATTTTCAAAAATCGCCAGATCAATGACCAAGCTAACCCAGAAGAAGGTCAAGTTTGATTGGGGTGACAAACAAGAAGCAGCTTTCCAACTGTTGAAGGAGAAATTGTGCAATGCACCTATCTTGGCTTTACCTGAAGGAGCTGAGAACTTTATTGTTTATTGCGATGCTTCGCATAAAGGATTAGGTGTTGTGTTAATGCAGAACGAGAAGGTGATTGCTTATGCATCACGACAACTAAAAATACAAGAGAAGAATTACACCACCCATGACATGGAATTAGGAGCAGTAGTGTTCGCTCTAACGATTTAGAGGTACTATCTGTACGGAACAAAGTGTACCGTGTTCACTGATCACAAAAGTTTGCAATACATCCTTGATCAGAAGGAATTGAACTGAAGACAAAACGTCATTGGTTGAACTTACTCAGTGATTACGATTGTGAAATTTGTTATCATCCAGGGAAAGCAAATGTTGTGGCCGACGCTTTGAGCAGAAAAGAACGAGATCAACCATTACGGGTTCGAGCCTTAGTGATGACTATTGGTTTGGATCTCCCCAAGCAAATATTTGAAGCTCAGACTAAGGCAAGAAAACCAAAAAACCTCAGTGCTGAGAGCGGGCTGGTATCCTGATTGACACTCATGTATTACAAGGAATCATACAACTCAGAAGAAAGCCTGGAAACCAGCGCCGATTTTTTGGGGGGTCTGACGGAACGGAGTGGTATGAATTAACAAATTGGAGGCCCGGTGTTATGGTAATCTAAGGACTCTGTAAAGTAAGCGTGAGTCTCACAAATCTAAACTATCTGTTTATTCATTGGTTCATGACAATATGTATCAAAACATAAAAAACTATATGGTGGCCCCACATGAAAGCTGATATTGACTACTTATGTTAGCAAGTGTTTTGACGTATACTTAAAGTCAAAGCTTAACACACTAAGAAACCATCTGGTATTTGTTGGTGCAACTACCTGAGAATTCCACAGTGGGAAAGAGGGATAAAAATTAACCTATGGATTTCTATCACCAAAACTTCCAAGGACTAGTCAATAGTGGTTACTGGACTTTGAGTACCTGTGAATAGATTCCATGCCACCGCAGCGACATTGGGTAATTGTTGATCATCTCACTAAATCCGCACACTTCTTACTGATGAGGGAAAATGACTCTATGGACAAATTAGCAAGACTATACTTGAAAGAGGTAGTCACAAGACATGGAATACCTGTCTCGATCATTTGTGACCGTGACGGTAGATTTACGTCAAATTTCTGAGAGCATTCAAAAAGGCTTATGGTACTCGTTTGGATATGAGTAACTGCTTACCATCTACAGACCAAGAGACAAAGCAGAAAAAACCATTCAGACACAAGAAGAATGTACCGCCTTGAGTCGTGAAGAAAACTGAGGGAATGGTTGGAAAGGCACTTACCGTTGATCGAATATTTTATACAATAGTATCACGCTAGCATTATAAGCTACCCCTTCGAGCACTTTATCGTTGGGAAGTGTCCGATCACCTGAGTTTGTTGGGCTAAGTCGGAGACGCTCAGCTCACCAGTCCAAAATTTATTCACGAGATTAACCAAAAAAGATTGTACTGATCAATCAAAGAATTCAAGCCGCACGTGATCGCCAGAAAGAGTACTGCCGATTTTGAGGATGTAACCTTTGAAATTCAAGAAGTTGACATGTAACAAATTCTATTTATAGTCATTGTATGACGTCAATATTTTCACTATTTATATTAAGTCATGTACGCGTTTTGCTTTTTAATTTTAATTGTTAAGTATATCGCGTCAACTAAAATTACATTCACGTAAACGGGACATCAAGCAATTAAATGTTTACATCAATCCAAGTGTTAGATAAAAATTTTTTATTTGGAGGATAATTATTAATTTTTGCATATTTGTTATTTTATTGGTTATCGTAAAGTGTGTTTACATTTCGTGATAAATACAGTTAGGCATTCACGGAACCACCAAAACTATTCTAACGCTTCAACAAATACCCATCTTCTATATTACCCCTATACTTCAAATAATTTTAGTAAAATTCCACCCTTATACCATGATAGGCAGATTATACTAAAGAGAAACCAACCAAGACATACACTTAACAAGTATCCTATTCATACTTAACATTACATATTGAAAATACTAAGTTAAATACTCAAGATTTTTTCCCTCTAAGATATCATAGATATATCTAAGTAAAACGAGAGATCTTACATAAATTTTCTATAAAAATAGTTGTTTTAGAATTCTTCTTCTAAAAAAAAATCTTAAAATAAATTAAGGCCCTATCCCCCCCCCCCAATTTGGACAACACTAAGTCTCCAATGGACATAGATGGCACACCAATTTACACAATTATTAACTGATACAAACCTAGATCATTAAAACTTATGTCCATGACTAGTAATTTGAACCAAAGAAAATGTTCCTTATTTCAACTCCCCATTTATCTTAGTCCTTGTGGATCTTCTAGTGATGCACTTGGTCTTGATTTCATCTAAGTCCTTATGTATATATAAGAGTGCAAGACTCATAGTTATCACACATACTCATTTCACTAGCAAAACTTCACACATATCTCTTTGTTCTCTCCTCCTAGGCCACGGCTAAACCACAACACAGATACACAATCCATACTATATTATTTACCAAGTATACAAGTGTTCTAAAATCATATCTAAGGTACAACTAAGGTGTATTGAAAAGTGTTCTAGCATCATATCTAATGTATCCTAAGGTGTATTGAAGGCTTGGTTTAGCATTTACAAAAGTTTAATCAAGAAGGTTTAAGTTTAGGGTTTTTTCTTGGAAATTAGGGTTTTCTAAGTCTTGGAAGCTTGGGTTTTGATACTAAGCTAGGATTTAGATCTTGTTACTCTTTATCATACTTCATATTAAGGTCATCTAAAAACCCTACACTCTTTACATTTATGATTTTATGTGTATATGATGTTTATATAGTAAATCACCATCTAAGAAACATATTAACATGTAAAATGGATTTTTACACTTGATCATGGTTTAATATACTTTGTCATATGTTACATGGATGTTAAGATCATGTTTTAATGGAAGTATAAGCATTATACAAGTGATGGTTAACTTATAAAAAGTATATATAAACTAGTTGCTTAAAAGCTTACTTATTAAGTTTATAAGTAAAATGGACATTACTTGGACAAATGATGGACTAAAGGACCTAAAATATATGAGACTTGTGATATAAAGTGTTGTATAGGACTTGTAGCAATTTAACTAAGCTAAAAACTTATAAAAACAAGTTTTATCCACATTGTAACCAAAAACTCCTAACCAACTGTTTTAATTACAAAAATAAAGTATTTATTTTATATTTTTATAAAATACTACATGTTACAAGGATCGTAGGCATATAGAGAACTCGAAAAACCGAGCTATAACGAACAAGTTATGTTATTTGCAAGTTTACGGTAATTAAATATATAAAAAGTGTTTTTATAAAAGTAATTTTATAAAAATGAGTTACTGTTCACATCAGATACTTTTTGTAAAATATCATATTTAGATATAACTTTTAATTACGAAGACGTGCTCGAAAGAATCACTAAAATCGGAGTTAAAACGAATAAGATACGACTTGTACGAGATTACGATAATTAAATTTATAAAAATAAATTTATAAAAGTGCATGAAAAGTAAAAAGTACTGTTCATCAGAGGACTTAAAATATAAAAATTTAATATTTTGATAAATCGTCTTAATACGAAAGCGTGGACGTAAAGAACGTAAGAAACGGGCTTAAAACGGGAAAGTTACGACATTTTTACTAAAGAAATATTTATAAACGTTTTAACTTTATAAATATTATTTCTCAAATACAATTAGATGGTGATGTATCTATATAGAATTATATACGGTATTAGTTATTCAAAGTACTTAGTACTCATACGACCTATAATTAATTAGGTTGCATTCGGACACCCACGTGACGTTTATTCACGCATCTGATATACTTGTTATCTATTCACTCAAGGTGAGTTTATAGCCCTCTTTCACTTGTTTTAAATTTACTTTACAAATCTCGGGGGAGAATACATGCTCGTTACAAATTGTTTACATATTCATTTACAATCTCTTTTACATACTTATTTGGATACTTGATTTCGTAACTTGGTTACAAACTCGTTTACATACTCGTTACAAACTCGTTACAACTTTGTTATACACTCATTTGCATATCTCACGGTGAGATACAATACTTGTTTTTACTTATGGACGCAACAACTATACTTTACTCTTATGATTACGGATTAGCTTAAGTTGCATGAACTGTTAATTACTCGAAGGGTAAGCGTGTATGTTATAAAATAGATCTATTCGAGATTGAAATCCGTTCGGGTGATTAGCATATCACTGGACATAACGATACATTATAACATGTTGGAGAATAACTGGAATGGGTGTCTAACTGGGCCAACAACTACATACGCATGAACTCTTACTGTGCCTTGAAATAAAGTGGCATAATCTATAAGTCTACGTAGTCGTTTAATGAACTTTGAGTAATCGATAATTCTCTCCATTATGTTGCATAACTAGGCAACGCATACATTGAAAAATTTTGTGCGGAAATTTGATCATTACAATTATTGTACTCTTTGAAACATTGCGGTCCAACATTCATACTTACAGTTTTGGTAACTATTATAACGATTGAAATGGTCATATACTCTTTACAAATCGTTGATCCAACCTTTACATTTACAAAAATCTATGAACTCACCAACTTTATGTTGACACTTTTAAGCATGTTTTTCTCAGGTGAACAAGCTACTTAACATACTTGATGTGCATTTGTAACACCCCCAAAAATGGGTCGCAACGGAATATGTTTCCGGGAGCGTTACTTCATAATACCATTGCTCAAGTCATGAGAGAACGACCTCCAAGGGTATCGTTGAAACAGTAATCTTGACTTTTATTTAGACCCTCTATTGCCACATCACATAAGCAAGCATTATTTAACTCTGAGAAAAAACTGCTTAAAAGTGTCAACATTTAAGTTTGTGAGTTATAGGTTGTTTCAGTATAAATGTTGAACCATAGTTTCGTATAGTAATGTTTGCACTGTTTCAATCTTTGTTATGTCCCCAAAATGTATGTATATTGTTGTAAATCAAGAGATTATTAACAAGTTGCATGTCCATTCAATCCCCAAATTGTCACCAAAAACCATATGTATGAATGTTATAAACCAAAAGAGTTGTTAAAGTATGACATGACCATTTTCATTTACCCCCAATTAGTCACAAAAAAACGTTGTATGTTGGAACCCCACGTTGTTCAAAGTTTGTATTGCCCACTTTATTCAAGGCAAAGTAAATATTCATTGTGTATAAACATTGATTACGATTACTCTAAGTTATGTGAAAACTGATACTAAAGTAGACCTTCATATATTGCCACTTTAATCAAGGCGACAATAATTGTTAGTGTTTCGTGAAAATGTTGTGATCGACATGACGTTGTTTGTCGGGAGATAGATAATATCCGAACGGGAGGCTGTCTCACTCCGAATAGATTCTATTTTATAACTTTAGCGATTACCCTCGAGTAATTAATAATTCAATCGCTTAAGCTAATCCATAATCATTCTGGGGGTAAAAGTATAGTTGTTGTATTCCATAAGTAAAAAAAAGTATTGTATTTCATCCCAAATAAGTAATTGTGTATTGTAGACTAGTTTGTAAAACGATATTGTTAATGCTATGTTTTTAAAATTCAACCAACCTTGTAAATGAGTTCGGTAACAGCTGTCTTCACCCCAAAAGTTGTAAAGTATATATTAAAACAAGTAAAACATGGGGCTATAAACTCACCTTGAGTGAATAGATAACAAGTATATCAGAAAATGCGTCACGTAAGTGTCCGAATGCAACCTAATTAAGTATAGGTCGTATGAGTACTAAGTACTTTGATTAAATAAGGACCCTATATTAATTCTTTATAGCTACTTCAACCATTCTAATTTTGTTGTGATTATCACATTGATAAAGTAAAAAAAGATTATATTATATTCTTTAGTAAAAACGGCTAACTTTCTCGTTTTAAGTATTTTTGTCAAGCTTATTTACTAGTACACGTCTTTGTTTAAAGAGAGAATCAATAATATATTAATTTTTCATTTTTTTGTCCCCTGCTGAAACAGTACTTTTTACTGTTCATACACTTTTATAAATTATTTTTAAAAACTTAATAACGTAAAACTCGTAAACGTCGTATCTTATTCGTTTTAACTCCGTTTTTAGTGATTCTTTCGAAGCACTCTTTGTAATTCAAAGTTCTATTCTAACTAATGTATTTTTCTAAAAGTTTCTGAGGACTGAACAGTTAATCCATTTTTCTATAAAAGTAACTTTATAAAAATCAATTTTTATTTATTAATTATCGTAAACTGGCAAATAGCGTATCTCTACTAGATAGTGATTCGGTTTTTTTGAGTTTTTTATTTGCCACGATCATCATGACATGTAGTATTTTATAAAATTATAAAATAAATACTTTATTTTTGAAGTTAAAATAGTAGGTTTAGATATTTTGGTTAAAATGTGTTCAAAACTTGTTTTTATAAGTTTTTAGTTTAGTAACTTTTTTACAAGTCCACACATCTAATATGCTTTATAACTTCCATTCTCATGTATTATACAACATATATCTTATGTAATTGTATATAAAACCATGGTCAAGTGTAATACATCTTATTTTAAAAAGTTAATATGTCTTTCCTATATGGGATCGAATTTACTACATTGGGACATTATTTACTCTTAAAAATTCAACTAAGGTAATGATGTGTAGGTTTTTTGATAACCTTACATATGAAGCGATGATTAAGAGTAACAAGATCTTATAAAACCCTAGTTTAGAATCAAACCTAAGCTTCAAGGCGTAGAAAACCCTATTATCAATCAACACCTAATCTAAACTGTTCTTGATTAAACTTGTAACATACTAAACACAGCCTTCAAGACACTTAGGGATATCTTAGATTTGATGGTAGAATAATTTAGTATACATGCTAAATATATTTGTATGGGATTCTTTGGGGATTGTGTTTTTGGCCTGGCTTGGAGGATGACAAAGAGGGTGTCTTGAGTTGCGTTTTCAATTAAGGATATGTGTTGTGTGTGTTTATCTAAATAGTTACACTCTTTTATACACCAAGGGACTAGTTGACATCAAGTCTAGGTCATTAAACAACATATAGGAGAGCTCTAGACAAGATGAGGGAAATAAAGAAGAAAAATGGCCAAGATAACTAGTCATGTACCTTAGGTTTAATGAGGCTTTGTTGTACAAGACTTTTGCAAGATTTTGTGATATTTTCTCTTGTTTTCTTCACTATATCCGGCCACATGTGTAAATATATAAGAGATTATGTAATTTTTTGAGTATTGGGTATAATTGTGGGTATTTGGTTGAGTATAGATAGGTATTGGTGCTTCCGGGTATGCCTAAATGTATTTAATTGCGAAACGTAAATGTTTTACGTAACCAATAAAAATAAAATATAAAAAGTTGATTATTTCTTTTGTAAAAATAATATAATGCTTGCTTGACGTAAATTTTTATTTGTTTGGTGCCCGTTTACGTTGAATGTTGATTTTTAGTTTACGCGATTTAGCTAAACGTTGGAAATTTAAAGTGGACGCGTAAAAGTTTAAAATAAATAATTGGATGTTCATTGATGTAAAAAGGTGTGAAAATGTGAGTTGTTACAGTCTCCCCGTGTTAAAAGAATTGCGTCCCGCAATTCAGTTCGAGTTGCCTTCCGGAATAGTGTTGATGAAGAGGTGTAAATGCTCGTCTTAATCCTCCTAATACGTGCTAAGTCAATTTGCTATCTTAATGTAGAATTTCATTGGTACGGGTCTCAATATTTGATGACGTTTAACTTGCCGGCGGGTTGTCCTAGGGTGACTAATGATACGTCTTCGCCTTCTTGGCTTAAGATTTGGTGTAAGATGATGTCGACTTTATTGCAAGATGGTGTAAGAGTTTACTTAGTTATTATGATTGTTAGTTTGGTTCCTCGTGATAAATACGTTTTATGAATACGCACACAAAACTTGATATAAATAGAAAATTGTTTCTTGACAAGAAGTTTTAAGGTGACTACTCTCAGCATGGCATGGTCCTTCCTGAATTATACATAGGTGATCAAGCTATGTATATTTGAGGACTAACGATGCTATGCTAATTTTTGTCAAAATAGTGTTATGATTTTAGAATGGCTTACATGAATAATTAGAGAATTGGAGTAGATTGGCGGAAATTTCACAATACATAGATTTGATATATAATTTGGAATCGTTTAGTACAACGAAAGTTTAAGAGGAAGTACAATGAGATTCTTAAAGGACATAGAGTCTACGATAGTTCCAACTTAAGTTTTACTAGGTAATAGGTCTCTCATTAGATGTTGATGTTAGACGTCGTGGCGCTAGAGTCTCCACGAGCTTTTCCTTTCCAGTACATGTTCACACAGTTCTGAAACTTTACTATCGAAAAATTACTCTTGTAGTGTCCCAGACCTCCACACCCATAACAGATAACTTCAGCTTTCTTTCCTGACACTACTTACCTTTGTTTTGCTCTCAGAACTGGGATCCTAGAATCTCTTGCTTGGTGACCCCTCCGTTTGCAATTGCCATATTTTTCTGCACACAGGCCAATGTGGTAAAAATTGCACCTGTTACACCATGGTAGATTTCCAGCATAGTCTTCCTTGTTGCTTAGCCTAACAGTGTGTGCTCTAAACACCTTATGCTCTTTGTTTTGTTGTTGGCTAAAGCTTCCATTGTGGTCACCTTCCCACTTCCTTTTGTTATAGCTTTCCTATATTGTTTTCCGTTGTTTGGCCTGGTTGTATTGACTCATAGATAGCAATTAGACATCGATAGCATTAGCCACTCGATTGGTACAATCTGTTCAATCTTCCTCTCGCGCCCTCCCTTGACTCGTAGTTGTCATTGTTCTTCAAATTAGAGGAGTAATAAAATAAGATTTGTTTAGTTATCTAAGTCGTGTTTCGAAGGTGGAATGTTGCGAGATTGTATGTTAAAGTTGTGTAAGAGTTTTTGGACCATCGCGTTATGTTCATATAAATAACCCTTATATAAATAATTTATAGAGTATGTATGAAAGAATGTAAACACATCTTTGTATATATAAGCAAGACCCTTATAGTAATATACGTACTATAATATAAATACGTATATGAATCATGTAAGCATCTAGTATGACCAACTAATGCAACAAACAGTGTGTGTATGTCCCGTTAAAACCCTTTTGTAGGATGCAATGTTTGTAAAACGGTTATAGTCTAGGTAAAATGCAACCTAGTTCTCTATAACCTTGGCTCTGATTACCAATCTGTAACACCCCCAAAAATAGGTCGCAGCGGAATATGTTTTTGGGAGCGTTACTTCATAATACCATTGCCGCAATTCTTGAGTGAACTGACTATTATCTGTCGTCGTTTGAAATAGAAATCTTGATTTATTTAGACTTCAATGCACATCAGTTATGCCAAGCATTTAATTCACCTGAGAAAAACAACATTCGGGGATGCTTAAAAGTGTCAACATAAAGTTGGTGAGTTCATAGGTTTGTTTAAGTATAAATGTTGAACCAAAGTTTTGTAAAGTATGTATGACTGTTTCAATCCTTGTATGTTCCCCAAAATGTATGTATGAATGTTGTAAATCAAAGAGTTATAAAGTATGCATGACCATTTCAATCCCCAAATAGTCACAAAAACATATGTATGAATGTTATAAACCAAAGAGTTGTAAAGTATGCATGACCATTTCAATCCCCAAATAGTCACAAAAACGTATGTATAGTTGGACCCCCATTGTTCAAAGTATGTATTGCCACTTTATTCAAGGCAACGTAAATATTCCTGTGTGTATAAAACAATGATTACGATTACTCTAAGTTCATGAAACTGCTGCGTAGACTCATATATATGCCACTTTATTCAAGGCACACCGTATTGTTCATGTTCGGTAATTGTTGTCGACCGAAATGTATAACATTTCGTTTGCATAGGTTGATAGATAATCATCAGAACGGGACGTAACTACACGAATAGATCTATTCATACACATTCGAGCTTACCCTCGGTAAGTAACAGTTCAAATCCGATAAAGACTCAATCCGTAATCATTTAAGTGAAAGTAAAGTTGTTGTATCCATAAGTAATACAACATGTATCTTGTATTTCGTACCATAAATTAGTAATTGTGTATGTAGACATAGTTTTGTAAAACGAATTGTAAATAAACATGTAATAAATTCAAACCAACCATGTAAATGATTTCGGTAACAAACATGTTCTCACCCCAAAAGTTGTAAAGTATATGTAAAATAAGTAAAACGTGATGCTATAAAAATCCACCCCAAAAAACCTTGGGAAGGGGTTTTGTTTTGGGGGGAAAATGGATTACAAAGTATATTAGAAAATGCGTCACGTTAAGTGTCCAATATGCAACCCTAATTACAGCTTTAGGTCGTATGAGTACTAAGGACTTTGAATAAACTAAGACCATTATATAATTCTATATAGCTTACAATCTCATCTAATTTGTGTATGTAAATAAATTTCTTAAAGTAAAAAAACGTTTATAAATATTTCTTTAGTAAAAACGGCGTAACTTTCTCGTTTTAAGCCCGTTTTGTACGTTCTTTACGTCCATGCTTTTGTATTAAAGAGATGTATCAAAATATTACATTTTTATATTTTTATTCCTCTGTAAAAAGTAAATTTTACTGTTCATACACTTTTATAAATTTATTTTTATAAACTTAATTAGCGTAAAACTCGTAAACGTCGTATCTTATTCGTTTTATCTCCGATTTTAGTGATTCTTTCGAGCACGTCTTTGTAATTGAAAGTTATATATAACTAATGTATTTTCCAAAAAGTATCTAAGATGAACAGTAATCCATTTTTATAAAAACACTTTTTATATATTAATTATCGTAAACTTGCAAATAGTGTATCTTCTTCGTTATAGCTCGGTTTTTCGAGTTCTTTATATGCCTACGATCATCATGACATGTATTTTGTAAAAATATAAAATAAATACTTTATTTTCAAAGTTAAAACAGTAGGTTTAGATATTTTGGTTAAAATGTGTTTAAAACTTGTTTTTATAAGTTTTTAGTTTAGTAACTTTGTTACAAGTCCTCTACTATGCTTTATACTTCCATTCCAACATGTATTAACATCCATATATCATATGTAAAAGTATATCAAACCATGTTCATGTGTAAAAATCTATTTTACAAGTTAATATGTTTCACTAGATGGTGATTCACTATATAAACATAATATATACATGAAATCACAAATATAAAGAGTGTAGGGTTTTTAGATAACCTTAGGATGAAGTATGATGAAAAGAAACAAGATCTAAACCCTAGTTTAGATATAAAACCCAAGCTTCCAATACTTAGAAAACCTTAATTACCAAGAAACCCTAATCTTAAACCTTCTTGATTAAACCCTTGTAAATGCTAAACCAAGCCTTCCATACACCTTAGGATACCTTAGATATGATGTTAGAACACTTGTATACTTGCTAAATAAAATTTGTATGGATTATTTAGAGTGTTTATGTTTGGCCATGGGCTAGGAGGGAGAGACAAGAGAGGCATGTGTTGTTTTCACTAAGGAAAAATGAGAAGTGTGTTTATCTAACTAGTTGCTTCCTTATATACTACAACTTGGTCCAAGAGTTAGTCAATAATACTAGTTGAAAGTCTAAGACAAGATGAGTAAAATGGGAAAGATATTTGGTCTAAACACTAGTCATGTACTTAAGGGTTTAATGAGGCTTTGTTGTACAAGACTTTTGCTAGTTAGTTGTGTGCTCATTGTTACTTTGGGACAATGTTTATGTTCGAAAATCAAGGGGAGGGGGACTAGTTAGTATCTTTGATATCTTGTATAAAATATCTAGTATAACTTGAAATTAAATGATGTAAAGGTTAAATGTAGATGTACAACTTGTAAAGTGTATGGTTTGGTTTAATTCTTTTATGTAAAATTCGGCCTATATGGTAAATGTAGGTGAAGTTTTATAAAACTTTGAGTATTGGGTATAATAATAGGTATTTGTTGAAGCATAGATAAGTTTTGGTGGTTCCGTGAATGCCTAAACGTATTTTATCGCGAAACGTAAACACTTTACGTAACCAATAAAAATAAAATGTGCAAAGTTAGTAATTATCCTCCAAATAATTATCTAACACTTGCTTGACGTAAACATTTAATTGTTTGATGCCCGTTTACGATCATTGATAATTTTTAGCTTACGCGATTTAACTTAACGATTAAAATTAAAAGCAAACGCGTACGAGACTAAAAATAAATAGTGAATTAAATGACGTCGTAAATGACCTGAAAACACGGGGTGTTATAAAACAACTTTATATAACTTTATTTTTGATTGTTTTTTTTAATACCAAATGATTACAATATGATAACTAAGGCTGACACAGAGCTGAGACATTGAGCACATTGTATACTCGGGAAATTTTAGCACTAAAAGCGAGTGCTGCAGATAGCGGGATTATATGGGGATTTATTTTACCTCTTATCATATGATATTGTCTATAAATTAACCTCACTGCGGTCTAGTAAATGGTAATCAAGCACATGTTCCAGAGCTACTAAATTACCAGCACTCTCATAAAATATGCAAAAAATATGCATCAAAGGCTTGAATATACCTCACAATTTAGTGGACTAATTTTGTGCTAGTTATGATGTTAATCTGAGTGAAATTTGCCTTACTAAGTATTATACATTTTTTAATTTGTGGAAGAAAGCTATATATTAACTTTTATAAAATATCAGTTAAAAACGTGGCCAGATTGCAGGGCAAACATGGAGGGAATGGATATATTAATTTTTTCTATTTGACTCTCCCTCCACACTTAAGTTGAACATTGCCCTCAATGTGAGAACTGATAAATATAGAAAATAGGAAAAATAAGGGAAAACGGTACTTTTCGGGGAATAAGTGAATGTAGCTGCGAGAAAGTTATTCAATAGAGAGCATCTTTGTTTTTCTTCCCTTGTTGTTCTTTACTTGGACTTGGATACCTGAAAATTATAAACAAACAAAACATAAAATAAAATTGGGGTTTTTTATACATAAGGGCCTCCTCTACACTTGAGTGGAAATGAGATAAAGCACGGGTTGCCTCCCGAGAAGTGCTTAATTTTTTTTCAAAGTCTTTAGCTAGACTCATGCTTCGGTGGTTCATTCTTTAGGAAAGAAGGGTGTGAGTTCTTCCCTTCGGTCATTATAATCATTTTCTTTATGATAAAGCTTAAGTCTATGACCGTTAACAATAAATGTTTTGCCATCTTTACCATATAGTTCCACATATCCAGATGGATTTTGATGTTTCACAGTGTATGGTCCAAGCCAGCGAGATCTTAGTTTTGGATGTTTAAATTTATATTTTGAGTGAAATAACAGCACTTTGTTTCCGTTTTTAAATTCTTTTCTCATTTTTAACTTTCTGTCGTGTCAGACTTTGGTTCTTGCTTTGTACATACGAGAGTTTTCATATGCTTGAGGTCTGAATTTGTCTAATTCATGTAATTGGAACATTCTTTTCTCACCAGCCGCGATGAGTTCAGGATTGCAGTTTTTAAGTGCCCAGTATGCACGATGTTTAATTTCAAACAGCAATTGGCAGTTTTTACCGATAGAAGTTTATATGGTGTGTTCTGGTAGGTGTTTTATAAGCGGTTCTGAAGGCCCACAGAGCATCATCGAGTTTTCTTGACCAAACAGCGGGATTGTCTTTTACTTTTTTTCAAGGATTCTTTTTAGGGCTCTGTTTGTATTTTCAACTTGTCCGCTCGTTTGAGGATGATAGGATGTCGAGAAACGGTGAGTAACTCTGTATCTTTTCATAATTTTTCCATTGTTTTATTACAGAAGTGAGTTCCTTGATCGCTTATGAGAGCTTTGGGCATTCCGAAATGGAAGAATAGTTTTTTTAAATGATATAACAACTCTGGAATCGTTAGTTGGTAAAGCTTGAGCTTCGGCCCATTTAGATACATAGTCAACAGCGGCTAAGATATATTCGAATTTATATAATTTCGGGAAAGGTCCCATAAAGTCTATACCCCAGATGTCAAAAAGTTCGCATACTTGAATGTTGTTTAGAGGCATTTCATTTCTTTTGGATATGTTTCTAGTTTTTTGACATGCTTCACATAAGCGAACTAGAGTATGAGCTTCTTTAATGATTGTCAGCCAATAAAATCCAGAATCTAAGAGTTTTTAGCGGTTGTTGTTGGTCCATAATTTCCACTGGTAGGTCCGTGGTGACATTGATCTAATATGGTACGAGTTTCTGGTCCTGAGACACAACGTCTAATCATACCGTCTGAACATACTTTGAAAAGATGAGGGTCTTCCCAAAAGTAGTTTTTAGGTTAGAGAAGAATTTGTTTTTCTGTTGGTATGTCATTCCCTTAGGTATATTATCACCTACCAAATATTTTGAAAAGTCTGCGAACCATGGTATGTCTCTGGTGCTAATTTCTATAAGAGTTTCACCAGGAAAGTTATCATCGATTTCATCGTCGTTATCACTTGTCTCGTCATTTTCAATCCGTGATAAGTGGTATGTGGCAACATTTTTGGTACCTTTTTTTGTCTTTTATTTCTATGTTAAACTCTTGCAATAGCAATATCCAACGTATGAGACATGGCTCAGCATCTTTCTTTTTGAAGAGGTGTCTTAAAGGTGAGTGATCGGTGTAGACAATAGTTTTGGATAACACCAGATATGGTCAGAATTTATCGAATGCAAAGACTACAGCCATAAGTTCTTTTTATGTAACAGTATAGTTTTGCTGAGCTGAATTGAGAGTTTTGCTTGCAAAATAGATTGGGTGAAAGTGTTTTCCATCTTTTTGTCCTAAGACTGCTCCAACTGCATCCAACTGCGACTTCCCTTGCCTCACACGATAGCCTCGATGAAAGATTTAATTTGGGCTCAAATCATTAAGGGGTTTGAAATCCTCAGTGTCGGGATACCTTGTGATCTTCTTGATTTTCTTGGTTTTATTTTGTTCGATTCGTATCTCTTCCTTTAATTTCCTTACAACCTCTAAAGAGAGTTGCATGAAATCAATTCCAATTACACCCACGTACTCTTCAAGTTGCTTAACTTTCTCTTCTTGATCGAGAATGAAATTCATTACAAGATTCTCGAATTCCTCTTGTCGAGATTGTTCTGAGGGTAGTTGATACACTATGTTGCTTGTCATTCCAAATATGCTTTCTCTTCTTCCCATTAGTGAGATTGCTTCCTTCATGAGTGTATCAACTTTACATTTCATGACCCCTAGTAATTGTTCAATGTCGGGTTTTTCAGAGTTGAGGCTTCCTTCTCCCGGGGTGGCGAGGTCATTCCACCCCTCATCCTTATATCGAGCTAACTCCTCAATAGTGGCCCAAGCTTTTTCGGCGCTTATATTCCTTAGCCGGCCTTCGGCGGCGTAGTCCACGGTCCATTTTAGGGTGTGATCAATGCGGTCGTAAAATATTTGCACTTGGAGCTAAAGATCAATGCCATGGTGAGGGACTTTTCAGAGTAAGTCTGTGAAACGAGTCCATGCTTCAGATAGAGATTCTCTATGATGTTGTTAAAACATTAGGATATCGTTGCAGAGTTTTACGGTCCTTCCCGGTGGAAAGAATTAAGCAAGGAATCGGGTAGTAAGATCCTTCCATGTGGTGATGGATCCTGCTGAAAGGCGTTCAAGCCAATTGTTAGCTTGATCGCGAAGAGAAAATTGAAATAAACGCAGGCGCATTCTTTCCCTATTTTCACCATTAAGGTCAAGTGAGTCCACAAGTTTAAGGAAATCCTTGAGGTGTTGGTTTGGATCCTCGGACCGAAGTCCGTGGAATGAGCATCCATTTTGCACTAATCGGATGGTGTTGGATCAAAGAGGTACCACATTGTTCCCTACAGGGAGCTCAATGGTATTCCTATAGCCCTCGTGGCTTCGTTTGGAGTAGTCTCCTAGAGTACGGATAGGATTCTTGTCTCCCATGGTGGTTGACGAGAATGGGTTACGAAATAGATAGCACAAAGAAAAGATAGACTACAAGAAAGCTAACATAAGGAATTAAATTCTCACTTGAAAGGATTCAAGCGAGTAGAACTAAGCTAAACTATGACCAATACCTAACTATTCCCCAGGCGGCGGAGCCAAAAACTTGATACGGTCATCGTAGGACTTCTACATGAAGTTTTACAACTCCGTAGGCAGAGCACCTAATCATTGTAGTAGTAGTATAGGCAAGACTCGAGGGTTGTTATCGTTCACTCGGGGAGTAGGTTGGGAAGGCTTGATCATGGTCTAACAGAATTCTAAGGGTTGAGAGAAGATTATTTTTGTATTTTTATGTTTTATGGAAAGCAAGTAAATCATATAATTGGGGAGGTGGTTTGGTTTTAACTAATAAACTAAATAACAACTACGCTAATAGTGATAACAATAAGATAAAATACTGTGTTTATTTAATCATGTATTACTCTCTAGATTGCTTCTCCTAGTGTTGTTGCCTTGTCACACTTGTGATGATCTGTGTAATTATTTCCTAAGTCATAAACGAATTACACGAACCCGCCGTCTACTTAGTATTCCTTTAGAGGAACACACATGTAAGGTAGTATGAAGACTATTACAAGGCCCCTAAGAGTATACTAAGTGCATGTGAAATATATTAAGAGTGGATCAACCATATTAGGGGGCAAGGTAGTATGAAGACTGTTACCCAATGGTATCCTCTCTACACAATCATGTTTTCCAAGACATAGCAATAGCGATGCAGACAAAAGCTGGTTTTCTAAGACCTAACATGCATATCCATCACAAGAAGTAACACCACTAAGATCTACATTCTAGGTTTCATACAATCATAAATAAACACAATAGGAGGCTTAGCCAAGCATATTAAAGATAAAGCAAGAACAATATATAAGCACACAACAAGACATATTGAATGATTAAGTAAACCTTACTTGATTAAAACATGAGTTGAAGGAAGTATAATAGGGTTTTTAGGCCCTAAAATCATCCCTAACAGCTGCTAAATGAACTTGGGTTCGTACCATCTTTTTATTCTAAAGTTACACACTCAAAACCCTAAATTCAGGTTTGTATATATAGGAAAAACGCTATGACAGCGTCGCGTTTTAATCGTGACGCCGTCGTGACAAGAATATTCTAGATAATGGGTTGGGTCATGTGCTCTGACACCATCGTGGAATCTTGTGACGCCGTCTTGGATATCGTTATGACAACGTCATGTTGTATCTGTGACGCCGTCTCCAACCTCTAAGAAGAAATTCTTAAGCAATGTTAGTGTAGGTCCGTAGTCTTGTCCGTTTCTTCTCCAAATGAGCCCAAGTCACGTGTAATTCATCCAAATGCCCTCCAAATGAGAAATACCTAAAAAGGAACAATTAAGTACCTATTTTGGGCATAAATGCACGATTTAGGGTGTTAAACGACCCTGAAAAAGTGTATAAAATGACACCTCATCATGAACCTTAAGAAGTGTTTGGATGATCCAACACTACAAGTGCTATTGGATGAGATCCAAGTTGATGGAAAGTTGAATTTTGTAGAAGAGCCTGTTGAAATTTTGGAAAGGGAGTTCAAGAAGTTGAAACGGAGTAAAATTGCCATCGTCAAGGTTCGGTAGGATTCAAAACGTGGTCCTGAATTTACGTGGGAACGTAAGGATCAGATGAAACTTAAGTATCCGCATCTGTTTAGTGATGTTAGTAGCTGAATTTTGAGGTCGAAATTCTTATAAGGGAGTAGAATGTAACCCTTGCCCTTTTTGTGTTATGAATATTCTATTTTTAGTCCTTTGACTATTTGATGTTTGTTAGTTTATTCAGATATTGTACCATGTTAACGGTGGTGATTTTATGAGAATTGTGGTGATTTATGGTTTACTGTGAATAATAATCCCATTTGTAAGGTATTATTATGTTATTTGTATTCCGGGTGGTTTGACCCGTAAATTTTGAAAAATGCCGGAAAACGAGTCCTGACACGTTCGTTAATGTCCAAATGAGTTTTTAAGGGTTTAAAGTGAAAATATGTCGAGTAAATACTCTAAGTTATTGGAAAAGTATTTTTAAAGTGAATAAAAATGCTAAGTAACTTTGGGGAGTATTTTACGGTTGAGTTTTACGAGCTTTTAAGTGATCCCGACACGAAAAGAAAGACCCGACACCCCTTTGGATGCCATAACCGGTCGAACCAAGAGAGGGGACAAGGAGGCCTGATTTTAGCTTCCTTGTCTAGCAATTGTACACTTATATGCTTATCACTAGAAAATTCCATTCATTCCATTTCATTTCAAAAAGAATAAAACACACACAAGTGTGTGTGCCTTGTGCGTCCGACCTAAGCAAACAACAAACACCCATAAATTTTCCAACTTTAATCAAGAACGAGACACTACGGGTTGATACGAGTATTTGGGTATTCATTTAAACAACGTTTGGGTTGTCCGGTTCGCGTCAAAAATCGAATCTATACTTTTGAATATTTTCTTGTAAGTTCCTAAATTTAAATTTCGTTTGTCCTTTTGGGTTTATATTGATGCATAGATGTTGGTTGTACAAGTTGATCGTTGTAAAAAGTGAGTTTTGAAAGCGAAACGAATAAAAAAGGGTGTTTGGTTTGCGTCGAACATAAAAGAAACAAAGAGGGTTTTGTAGTTTTGATGTTGTGGTCGTGATGGTTGAATAACATATGTTGCTAAATAGCTTATTTTGGATAATAGCTTGTATAGCTTATTTTGTGGGCTTTTCGTGACTTATTTTGAGCTTATATGCTCACGTCATTGAAAAAAATCACAAGGGAAGTGATTTTGATTATTTTCGTGGTATGGCGTATGTTTGTGGACTAATATTATAGCTTATGGTGGTAACCAAATGTGATACGTAGCTTACTAGCGTATTTTCAAGTTTAATATATGTATTGTGAAGCTTATGGACTCACGGCCCAAAAAGCCCATTTAAGCCGTGGCTTAATGGGAGGGCTTATTGTGGTCCAGATTATTTTCTACCTATTAGTATGAACGTATGTATATAAATGGGTCTTGGTTTTGGGCTTGGATCGTATTTTGGACGTATAAATACCTTAATGGACCCTTATTAGGCCTTAAAGCCCAATAAGCGATATATAATCGTTTTAAGAGTTTTTGACTGACTTTTGAAAGTGAAATGTATTTTTGAAGTGATATTGAACGTTATTTTTGGAGAAACGTTTTAGTAAACGTTAAAGATTGAGGTTTTGGAACATTTTCGAAAAAGTGTCGAAAGTTTGAAAAGTGTTTGAAATAAAGGTTAAAAACCTTGGAAAACGTTGTATAAACGTACGGGTCATGTCAAAATTTTGAAAAAAGTTTATACTTAGAAAACTTCACTTAAGAACGAAATTTTTGATTTTAAATAATAAAATATTATTTAATTATTTAATTATTTTAATAAATTCACTAAAAGACGAAAAGAATATAATTTTTCTCGAAACTTCTCTAATATGTTTATTATGAGTAAACGTTTCATTTTCAACCAAATTATGATTATTTTTACGGTGACTAAGGTTACCGAATTGACTTATCGAGATATATTTATAATTATTTATTATAAATATTATTACTTATCTATTTTCTTTAAATAGTATAAGTATGTATTATTGAGCAATGAAATTGATATGATTGTTGGGATATGTCGTCAACCATCACACCACTAAATTATTACGGATAATTGTAGAATGTGTCTAAACTCTATGCATCAAACGTGAAAACTGTTTTGGAAAATGAATGACTAAAATGGGACATTAACTAGACTAGGTCGTGTGCGGACGTCGTTGCATTTGCTTGTGTGATTGAGATTTGGTTGCTAAAGACTTGCTTGAGGTGAGTTCTCGTAGCCCCATTTGTACTATTTTTTTGTTGGGGGAAAATGATACTCAAATGGGTTTTGAAATGTTTTGAATTGAACTGTGCGAAATTTGGTTTTGTTTTTGGGACAAGATACGTGCTTATGACTGCTATGTGAATATTATGTGTTGTATGATTGTTTGGATAAGAGGGGTACGCCTATCCTAGTATTTATGTAGTTTTTGGAGCGGCTGGGTACGCCTACCCTAGTATGTGTGAGGTCCTGCCCTAATCTAGTGCTCCAGCTGGTAGGCCCTTTAGGTGCGTAAGTGACATATGGTGATCGACTAGCGGGATTGCTAGGTCGTGTTACATGATTAGCGGGGATGCTAAGTCATGGGTTGTTTGCATATATTCACTGTCATATTGCACTATTGTCCACTGTTTTGAAATATTGGCACAGCTTTTGGGTTTAAGGTCAAACCTACGAGCTCACCAATATTATTGTTGACATTTTCGAGTATCATTTTCAGGTGAAATGAAAGAGGAATAAGTTAGTGATATGTGATAGCAGGCTTAGAAGTATCCCTTGTGGATTTTCATGTGAAGTCTTGCTTGTTTATTTGTTTGGTTATTAGTTTTGGTTTAAGTTTGGATTTGGACCCCTGTGTGGGCTATTAGAATTATAAGAGGTTATGAATTTAATTGTGATTTGGGACATCACTCGAGGTTGTTCGAGCTTGATGGTCTTCTTAACACTTGAAGTTTATGCATTGTAGTTTTCTCTATATTGTATCTTGTGTTATAATTGATCATTATGTTGCACTCCTGAGAATCCGCCATTGTCGAGGTGTGACAGATACCCTTATTTCCTGTTGTATGATCCCTGAGTTTTGGTAGTATTGATGGTTAGTATAGATCCTATTAGACTTTATAGTAGGCTTACCTGTTGAATTAAGGGTTAACCAGGTACTATGGATAGGTTGACAACTGTCCTTAGTGTTGGGATTGTTCATTTCATCCCCTATAGTATGATAGATACTTAAAAAGTTCAAGAACTCTTTCAGAGATGGTTTATAATCTATTTAGATTATGGACAGGTCTTTATGATAGTTGGGGTTTAATCACTACAAACTTGGATACCCTGCCTTCGTGACTTTCGAGGAATTGGGATCGCAGAGGGAGTATAGGACAGACCTTAAATGCCAATTCGGGTCTGTTGATATTAGAACCACCATATAAAATAAGAATTAGACATTGCACTTGAGATCTTAATAATTAAACTTAGGATATTTTTCATCTTGTTAGTTGTTTACCACTATACCATTCCCACTAATTGATAAAACTAGTTTTATTCCTTTCATTTAATCTCTTAAACTCATATTTAGGCCGCCCTTTAGCTCTTGGGATGACCTCGGATTTACCAATCGTACTCTACACATGACCGGGTTCTCTGCCCGTTAGTGCGTGTATCGGTAGACGAGTTTTATAAATTTAAAACTTGACAATTAATTATTCAAAACAATTTTAAGCATCAAGTTTTTGGTGCCGTTGCTGGGGAGCTAATTAGGTTTTAAGTTTGAGTTTTTGTATATATTTTATTTCAGTATATTTATTTTCTTGTAAGAGCATAATCTATTGTTATCTCTTGTTTGATTTTCAGGAAACATGGAAATGGAGCCTGATGTTTAGAATATGACGATTAACGGGTACCATAAGTATGAAGCTGCGAAGGAAAGGCAATTACGGGATAATGTTTTACCCAAAAGATGTCCAACAAATTATGCTGAGACGGATTTTGACTCTTTTTACCGGAATAAGAGTAATACTTTTAACTATCCATATTCTCATAACTTACCTCCTCCACACCCTTGTTCCCTACCTATTCAACCCTATCCGAAGAATTATTTAGTATCTACCAATGTGAGCAACGATGTAGACATTGAAAGTATGACTATAGCAGAATATAATCTATACGTTACTAAACATGGTTTAGAAAAAAATCTACTAAATAATCACTCGTATGGTTTTACACCCTAATTTTTTGTTCAACCACCACACACACCTAACACTCCTGTGGTTAAGAAAGATTCTAACTTCGATGAGATCTTAGATGACTTGCTCAGAATAGGTGCTGAAAACCTGAAACGAATGGGACAAGAGGAAGTTCATAATAGTATTTGTAAATAAGATGTTGACAACATTAATGGCTTAGAGAAAGAGGAGGCTCAGGTGGACGATAATGATGATGGGAATATTTATGATATGTAGGACATTACGATAGAGGACGTAGAACGGATTAGGAAATTCCTTACGCCTAACGTCCCTGATGAAATGAAAGAAGTGATACAACCTTTGATCTCGTAACCCATTCACACCACACCACCTAATGATGATTATGTAGCACCGGCTACTAAATCAATATTAAATGATCTTTTGGAAGAATTCAGGGACGAGATCTTGAATGTAACCATGGTTGACGAGGAGGCTAATTTTAGTCCTACTAAGGATATAGAGAAGCTTGAAAGAATTCTCGCTAAAGATCATCAATCACATATTACGGAGATACAGGTGCATTTAGTTATCATTAAACCAGAGCCTTTCATTCATACTAAACTAATGAGTCCCTTATATGGAGTATTTAAATCATCTAAGTCATCAACCAAACCTTATAAGGTAGATAGGAATATGACATCTCCTAAATGGTATGACTTTTATTCGTCATTTTCCTATCCTGTAACATACTTACACCCGAATGGTGTATACTGCTACTTCTACCCACACTTGATCCCAAGTGAGGGGATGGACAAGGGTGGAGTCAAGCTCGTGACTCGAACAAAAACAAGCGCTTCGTGGGAGGTACCCTATGCCTATCTTTAAATTTGTGTTTTACTTTATTTCTGCATATTAGGTAGTTTGTATGTTTCTAACTGAGTTTTGAAGATGGAATTTGAGTTCACCTCGACTCGTTTTCATGTGGTAAAAAGGGTTCTATTTGGGCGTAACCACTTTGGTTACGCCGTAACAAACGTATTTACGGCGTAAACCTTCTCTTTGGTTACGCCGTAATCTTAATTAA
Source organism: Tanacetum coccineum (assembly GCA_026074375.1). Taxonomy (NCBI): domain Eukaryota; kingdom Viridiplantae; phylum Streptophyta; class Magnoliopsida; order Asterales; family Asteraceae; genus Tanacetum; species Tanacetum coccineum. Next base: position 17,008 of record BQNB010047705.1, on the reverse strand, counting down.
GAATAAATTTTCAAAGAAAATTAACCACATGGTTACGGTGTAACGCATTTCCTGGTTATGCCATAATCACCTTCTGCAAACCTGAATTTAGTTAGAATTTTTTTTACAAAACCTTGTATAAGTAAATAAACTTTGTGGGTGTGTTCTCTGAAAACCCTCACGAGATTTCACTCGTCCACTTGGGCCACCAAGTGGTTTAAAAGGCTTGTTGCATAAGCTAAATGCAACCGTGATTCCTACGAAAGTGAGTTAGGATTGTATTTCTTGTATTATTATTCTGTATATTTCAGGTTATTCTGTTTTTATTGGAACAAAAAAGATGCAGAAAAATGACAAAATGAACAAGATACAACAAAAATCGCTTTGTGTAAGAATTACGGCGTAATCGACCCATTGTGATTACACCGTAATTAATTATTAATAAAGAAGATATTAGGCTGACGAAGCATTATGGCGTAACTGGCCCGTAGGAGTTACGCCGTAATTAATCATTCTAGGAAAGATTATTATGCTGACAAAGAGTTACGGCATAACCGTCCCACAGGAGTTACGCCGTAATAATTTTTGCACTGAAAGATGGAAAGATTATTATGCTGACAAAGTGTACAATTATTATTAACTTTCAGGGATTAAGTTAATTATGTCAACTACGATGGAGGGGCAAACTTGCCAAAAGTCAAAACTTCCTAATAACTATATATACTCCATGCATATAACAGATTGGGAATCAATTCATTCTGGTGGCTTTTGTTTTCTACCGACGCAAGGGACAAACGGAGAAAAGCCTTTTTTCAGCCCTTTTATGCTCCTGTTCGGCACGAAGAAGCATCTAAAAGGACGCAGGGTGCAAGGATGCCTTGGTTCGGGTATAAGGGCGATACCTTCAGGGTTTGCCTAAAACGCGGGTGGGGATTACTAGACTAGATGATCAGGAGCATTATTTTAGCGTGATTGGTACATGATACCTCAACTCTTTCAGTTTGATTTCAATTAATCATTTCTGATGATTTATTTGATTTCGGCTTAATTAGTTGATGATTGATATTTATTATGTTTAATTATTGTTCTTGTCATTTAATTTGTTATTTATTCTTTGTTTATTTATTTTTGATCTCATTGTCTGACCATTGTTTTATATGGATACCCTTATTGCCTGTTGTATGATCCCTGAGTTTTGGTAGTATTGATGGTTAGTGTAGATCCTATTAGACCTTATAGTAGGCTTACCTGTTGAATTAAGGGTTAACCGGGTACTAGGGATAGGTTGACAACTGTCCTTAGTGTTGGGATTGTTCATTTCGCCGCCTACAGTATAATAGATACTTAAAAAGTTTAGGAACTCTTTCAGAGAGGGTTTATAATCTATTTAGATTATTGACATGTCTTTAGGATAGTTGGGGTTTAATCACTACAAACTTGGATACATTGCCTTCATGACTTTCGAGGAATTGGGATCATAGAGGGAGTATAGGACAGACCTCAAATGTCAATTCGGGTCTGTTGATATTACAACCACCATATAAAATAAGAATTAGACATTGCACTTGAGATCTTAATAATTGAACTTAGGATATTTTTCATCTTGTTAGTTGTTTACCACTATACCATTCCCACTGATTGATAAATCTAGTTTTATTCCTTTCATTTAATCTCTTTCATGTTAATCTTCTAAATTGATTTTAAATCGTGACGACCTGTAAACTCAGATTTAGACCGCCCTTTAGTTCTTGGGACGACCTGGGATTTACCAATCCTACTCTACACATAACCAGGTTCTTTGCCCATTAGTGCGTGTATCGGTAGACGAGTTTTATATATTTAAAACTTGGCAATTAACTATTCAAAACAATTTTACGCATCATGACCCAATCAAGTTTGAGTAAGACTTTGTCTTCGAGAAGTTGATAGGCTTGATTTGGTGTTTTGTAAAGAAAGATACCGCCAGCTACGACATTTAGAGCTTCTTGGGTTGTTTCGTTATGTCCGTGATAAATGATTTTGATAATATTGCCTTTGGTTAAATTGTGTCTGTGGCAATTTCTGAGCATTTCTTTCATACGAAGCCAAGCATCGGTTAGAGTTTCATGTTCATGTTGGGAAAATGCTTGGATTTCTCCGAGGAGTCGATCGAATAGAGCTGGGGGAAAGAATTGGCTTATAAAGGCGGTTCGAAGTTCATCCCAGGTTTCAATAGGTCCTTCGTTGAGTTTATCCAACCAAGTTTTTGCTTCACCCGTTAGTGATAGGGGAACATCATTAGGCGGATGGCTTCATTTTTGGTTTCTCCATATTTGAACATATCGCATACACCGAGAAATTCATGAACATGTTTGTGAGGATTGGTTTTGATTTTACCATCGAATTGGTTTCCTTTAACGAGAGTCAAGTGGTTTCCTTTAATGGCAAATTCATTTACAGTTTCAAGGTTTGTGATTACCAGACCGGAAGCTAGAGCGACAACACGGTTGGCTGCCCACATGGGTTCGTCATCTATAGGGTTGTGATTTTCAAGAAGTTTTAGAAAGTGACAAAAATGGTTGATATCAAGGGCAGGTGGATAGATTACTCTTGGGTGTTCTGGTCATTCATTCCTTCTTTCGAATGGATCTCTCCTGTTTTACGAAGTCTACGATTCAAGGTTCTTTCAGGTTCAGCTAGTGGTTTGACAAGTTCAGAGTTGGAAGCACGCGTATACATCCAAAGTGAATTGTTGGATATAGATTTTGGAGAACGTTTTTAGGAAAAAAAACGTTTGACTGCAGAAAGTGCAGTGCACTTTCTGTAACGAAAGCCACATAAAGCGAGCAAAATGATTTTATTGAAGGAAAAAAGCGATTAAAAATTGTTTTAATTACTAAGGAATGATTATATAATAGTTTAAAATCCCCGGCAGCGGCGCCAAAAACTTTTGATGTGTTGTGAAAGCTTTAAATTTATAAGACTAGTTTTACTGATTTTAGACCAACACATTGGTAAAGTATAACCCACGTATGTAGTATAATATTTCAGGTAAGACCAGGTCGTCCACAGGGATTTGATTATGTTCGTTTAATCACAAGAGTTAAAATAAATTATAACAACTTTTTTAAGTAAAATAACAAGTAACTGATAACGGTTGAATTAAATAATAAAGAGATATGACTACTCAGATAGTTTCATATAATTCAGCAGCGATGGTGATAATTATGATCTTCTATTTTATTCTTAACTCATAAAAAGGTTTTCTCGTCAAAAAACGTTTTCACAAATTAATAGTTTTAACTTAAGACTTATATTAGTTTAACTCAATCAAGTGTGTCACTCAAATAATCAAGTTACTATTATATTAGATCTATTTTTTTATCAATTAACATAAGCAGATTTCTCCAACTAAATGATAAAGATCGTAGACAAATCTTTAAAACTATATAGTCACAATGGGTCTCTCGACCTATACCATTATGCGTATATAATCAAAGGTAATAAACAATGTTGACAAGATCAAATACGATAGGGTTTCAATATAAACTTGAGATTAATAAGATCATAATAATACCAAATGCTTCTTTATTATATTAACATAACCGAGTAGTTATAAGAGGTTTAGCCTCTCATGGCTATAGAGTTCATAATAACAAGGATAAAGGAAGTAATGAGAAACATACAAGATTTGGATTGATAATGGATCAAAAGAACCCGATTACAAATATTGAATCTATTATAACCCGTTTATTCTAATACTTATAAATCCCATCTTCTTGATGTTCTTCTTGCTGAAATTTCGTGCTTAAAACACCAAGGAAGGATAGAGAATTATTTGAGATGCTTTTTTGAAGTGTGTGTGAAATGGGGTGGATTTCACCTCTATTTATAGGCTGGTCAAGGAGGAAAGTGCGGCGCACTTTATAAAAAGTGCGGCGTACTTAGCCTATTGTCGGTTTAAAAGCATTAATGCTTGGAAGAAGTACGGCGCACAAATATAAAAGTGCGCCGTACTTTAGGTGTTTACTACTTTCATTTATTTCGTGCTGAAGTGCGGCGTACTTGAGGAGAAGTGTGTCGTACTTGGTCTTCTTTTTAGTCTTTGTTATTTATTATCTTCTAGCTAGACTTCCATAAGGCGTAAACACTTGTATTTTGAGCACTTTTGAGCTTGAACTATCTTTAAGTGAGGCTGCACATTTTTCATGTTATTAAGTATGAAAAGTTCATGAGAAATGATGATAATATATATAATAACGCCGCCTAAAACATGTATAATTAAGGCATTATCATGGATTTTAATTGTGTTTTAACAGTATTGATTCATTTATTCATTATCCATGGTTGGTTGATACTTCATTTGTATCACATTTCTGTTACGTAAAGGAAATAGTTGTTATAGTTCGTGTATTCGTTATGTGTTACATTCATTCTACCTTTAGATTTTTGTATGGATGGGAAATGGTTCTAATGGTAAAACCCATTAAGTTTCACCGTTATAATTTTTTTTTGTAACGGGTCGATATGGGCGATTTTTTGTAACGGGTTGATATGGGTAATTTTGTGTAACGGGTTGATATGGGTGATTTTGTGTAAATAGTCGGGTGGTTTTGTGAAACAGATTGATACGGGTGATTTTGTTACATGCTGAAATGGCCGGGTAACCCCAAAATCTTTTTACTTTAGGGTCTTAGAATTATATTATTAGGGTTATACTTATAACTAAGAAGTACTTAAAAGTTATAAGATGCTTACAATATGCGTTTATGGACATAGTGACAAAATCACCCATCATGCTATATTTCTAACTTATATGAATGTACATATATTCTCCTAAATAATGTTATCTTCTCTTATCATATTATGAACATGATTACTTAATTACGTTGGAGAGGTTTCAATAGATGTACCTGATAAAATTCTTATAGATGCGGTTGATGATCCGGTAACGTCTATTATCGATTTTACTTATCCAAACATTTTGGATAACATAAATGATCTGTCATACTTCCAAGAAAAGGCCATTCTTGCTCCAACGAATAAAGTTGTGGACACTATAAACGATCATTTGTTTAAGTTACGATAGCATAGATAAAATTGAACGTGGCGCCGCCATAGTTCAATCCATTTTCTCACCAGAATTTATCAATTGATTGAAGTTCTCAAGTGTTCTAAACCACAAACTTGCGTGAAAAGTAGGAGTCCCGATAATGTTATTGAGAATTATTGATCAAGTAAATGGATTGTGTAATGGGACAACACTTCAAGTTCTTAAATTAACAAGCACTTCTATTATTGCACAAATCATTAACGGGACCAACTTTGGAAAAAAGGTGATGAGGTGTCATTTTATACACTTTTTCGGGGTCATTTAACCCCTTAAATCATGCAAATATGCCTAGATTATGTGCTTAATCGTTTGTTTTCATGTTTTTAGCACTTGGATGGCATTTGGAGGAAATACACGTGACTTGGGCTCATTTGGAGAAGAAACTGACAAGACTACGACTCTACACCAAATCCTTTGAAGAAATCGTGTATACAGAGCGTGGAGACGGCGTCGCAGACTTCAAGCGACGTGTCAGGATTTTCAAAATGACGGCGTCAGGGATTTGGCGAAGGCGTCAGGAAGTAGCCGACTTAAAATGGCTCTAGAAGATTCTACGTGGCGACGGCGTCACGACTATAACACGACGTCGTCGCGTCGCTTTTCGTATATATACAAAACCGATTTTAGGGTTTTTAGTGTGTAAGTTTTTGGAGATGAACCCTAACTTTTATATTCGAGTTTGGCAGCTTTTTAGGCCATCTTTAGGGCCTTAAAAACCTATTGTAACAGTCTTTAATCCATGTTTTATTCAAGTGAAATTCATCTATCCCTTTAATCTTTCAATATGTCTATGTGTTGTTTGATTAATTCTTGTTCTTCTCTTGTGGTTAACATGCTAGGCTAGATCATTTAGTATTTACTTATGATTGCATGAAACTTAGATTGTAGATTCTTTTAATGTTGCTTCTTGTGATGGATGTGCGTGTTAGGCTTTAGAAAACTAGCCATAAGATATTAAATTGGCATAGACGTCTAGGGAAACGCGAGTGTGTAGAAAGGATACCATCGGTAAGAGTCTTCATACTACCTTACCCCTAATATGGTTGATCCCTCTTAAGATATTTCAATTGCACGTAATGTACTCTTAGGGGCCTTGTAATAGTCTTCATACTATCTTACTTGTGCGTTGCCTTAACGGAATATTACGTAGATGGTGGGTTCGTGTAATTCGTTCATGAATTATGAAATACTTACACAGATCATCACAAGTGTGACAAAGCAACAGGATTAGGAGAAGTAATCTGAGGAGTAGTGCATGATTAAGTAAATACGTTTGTTTACCATATAGTTATCACCAAAGTAGTTTAGATTCATTTTATTATTATTAGTTTAATTAGATAAAACAAACCAACCTCTCAAACATATGATTTTACCTGCTTTCTATAAAATAAAAATACAAAAAGAATCTTCTCTCAACCCGTAGACCTCGGTTAGATCTTGATCGAGCCTTCCCAACCTATTCCCCTAGAGAACAATAACAACCCCCGAGTCTTGCCTTGCTACACTACAACAGTTAGGTGCTCTACCTAGGGAGTTGTAAAACTTCTTGTTGGAGTCCTACGACAACCGCATCAAGTTTTTGACGCCGCTGCGTGGGGAATAGTTAGGTTTTGACCATTGTTTAACTTGGGTTTACTCGCTTGATTCCTATCAAGTGAGATTTTATTTTCGGTATATTAGTTTTCTTGTAGTCTATCTTTTCTTCGTGTTATTTGTTTTGTAAATCTTTTCGTTGACCTCCATGGGAGACAATCCTATCCGTACTCTTGGAGATTACTCCAAACCTAGCCATGAGAGCTACATGAACACCATTAAGCTCCCCGAAAGGAACAATGTGGTGCTTCTTCGATCCGACACTATCTGATTGGTGCAAAACGGATGCTCATTCTACGGACTTCGGTCCGAGGATCCAAACCAACACCTTAAGGATTTTCTAAAACTAGTAGACTAGCTTGACCTTAGCGGTGACAATAAGGAAAAAATGTGCATGTGTTTATGTCAATTTTCCTTTCGCGATCAAGCTAGTAATTAGCTTGAACGTCTTCCAGCAGGATCCATCTCAACATGGAAGGATCTTACTACTCGTTTCCTTGCTCAATTCTTTCCACCAGGAAGGACTGCAAAACTCCGAAATGACATCCTGATGTTCCAACAACATCAAGGAGAATCTCTTTCTGAAGCATGGACTCGTTTCAAGGACTTACTCTAAAAAGTCCCTCATCATGGCATCAATCTTTGGCTCTAAGTCCAAATCTTTTGTGACCATGTCAATCCCACCACAAGACGAACCATCGATCAATCGGCCGGTGGTAAGCTTCATGACAGAAACACCAAAGAGTCTTAGGCACTATTAGAGGACCTCGCCCTCTATGACAACGAAAGTTGGAACGACCCAAGAGACTTTACTAAGCATGTCAAGGCAATCTCTTTGCCTCAAGATGTCCCGAGTACATCAGACCATCGTCTCATTGAGCTCGAAAATCAAGTCCAATGCTTGATGGAAGCTCATCTTGCTCCTAAGCAACCTGTTCAAGTAAACAAAATCTCTTCTTCATGCGAGATCTGCAGTGGTCCCCACGACACTCAGTACTGCATGGAAAATCTCGAGGAAGCTTTTATTGATTATGCGTCCTCGCGTACTGACGAAGCGGGAGGCAAGTGGTTCACATTCAAACCCGAGTAAAACAATCTTGGTGACACCTACAATCCATCATTGAAAATTCACCCAAACCTTAGGTGGAGACAACCCCAAAACTCTCAAAATAATTTTTCAAACCCATCTAACCAGTTTTAGCCAAACGGTTCATTCCTGAGCCGCCCCTTCAACAACAATCCTCAAAATTTTAACAATCAATCAAATCTCGAAGGATTGGTGTCCAACTTCATGGCATCTCAAGACGCTAGATTGTCTAAGTTTGAAGCCGATTTCAAAAAACAACAAAGCGAGATGACCAACAAAATTGAAACAGTCTTAAAGTCCATCACTGATCGAATAATGGGAGCACTCCCAAGTGACACAGTTAAGAACCTAAAACTAAACGTTAATTCTACCTCTCCAGTTTTGTCTGCTCGTTCTTACCCAACAAGAGATCCCCAATGCTCATCTCATCCCCCTAATTCGGTTAATGCGGTCTAAACGTGTTCCAAAGAGACAAACCATTCCCAGAAGGACCAGCTGCAAACGATCACAGAAATTGGAGCACGACAAACTAAAGAACCTGAGCAAACTTTAGAAGACGAATTCAAGGATTTGCATCTCAACCTACCGGTTCTTAAAGTCCTAGCTCATGCTCCAATGTATAATGCAATCCTCAACATGTACGTGGAGAGCTTAGAGCTAGGAAAAAGTAGGTTCGCATTTATCCAAGGTGAAATGCCTAAGAGGATGGAAGACCCCAGATTATTCACTCTACCTTGTAAACTAGGGGACTCTAAGCCTTTTGATACCTTAGCTGATTTAGGGTCTTGTGTGAACATAATCCCGTTATACCTCTTCAAAAAGCTCAACATAAGGCTATTAGAGGAAACTGACCATGTTTTTAGATAAGCAAATGGAACCAAGTCTTATCCTGTTAGAATTGTTAGAGATGTAGAAGTCCACATAGGAAGACTAAAACTCGTAAACGAATTTTACATAATTGACATGAAGATTGACCCTGAAACCCCTTTGCTAGTGGGAAGTGGATTCTTAGCAACCGCCAATGCAGTTATAGATTGTAGGAAAGTCAAAATAGCAGTAGGAGAAGGGATCACTGGGTCGGTGTTCGGAGTAAAAGGAATTGAACTAGGTGAAGAGGAAGCACCCTATTGGACCACATTAGGAAAAAGGGAGTCATACAAACCACGACCTGGTTCAGATGGTGTGGGTGATCGAACCCCTTACTATGCTAGGAAGGAATTCAAGGACTGTTATTTACCCGACGAATGGGAAATAGCTAGAGATGCTAAGATCAATCCCTTCAAGGACGTCCTAGTATTTAGAAGAATGGTGGAGTTCTTAGGGGCTATACCCATAAACCTTAAGAGAAACATGTGGGAGTCAGAAGATTTGATAGAAAACCTAACCAACTGGGATAAACCACCCAAAAATAGAGACGGGGCATGGCATGCCAAAATTACGCAGATTGATCCAAATGGAGAAGAATTCACCAAAACCCTCCAGTCAATCCCCACCTCTAGAAAACTTTCTGAAAGGGAGAGTCCAAGGGAGATCATCAACTTGGATCACTTTTATGACACGTAAGGACGTGTGACTTTGAGTCTAGCTACAAGACTCATAAATAAAGAAAAGCGCTTTTTGGGAGGCAACCCAATATTTATTTTCCTGCATTTAGGTGTGTCTTGTGTTTTAATTCTTCTCGTTTATTCTAATATGTTTGAATTATTTTGTAATCATGCTTTGTTTTGTTCTTAACTTCGTCTTATTAACAATCAAAGGTATTGTTAGCCTTAAAATATGTCGACTAATACGAAATTACATTAGTTCATAAAAGGCTTGACCCGTAGGAACTAGAAATGACAAGTTGTATAAGCTAGTTGTGTCAAGACCTATAGATATACCCCTCGTATACTTCAATAGGAGGGTGAGGATAATCATTTGTATCATAAGTTGTGTGTGTTTTCTCTCTCTAGACACACACATCTTTACCTCTCTACACTTTTCTCTCTAATCTAATAAACATGGCAACTTATTTACTTTATCCTCCCCGACCTTCGGATCATGTCTAGTTAGTGTTTCTTATTGTTATCAATTGGTATCAAGAGCTAACCGGGGGTGTTTTGTTATTGTGTTTGTTGTTTCGTGCTTATTTAGGCTTATTACAACTAAATTTGAGCTTATTGTATAAGCTGATTATGTCACTTTGGGTGTTTTCGTGTTGTTTATTATGTCCAAAATGTCCAATATTTTTATTTTATTACTGTTAACAGTTTCTGTTAAGATTTCTTTTCTTACGAGGCATATTTTGGTCCAATAAGTGACGATTTGATATTGATATTAAATCTGGGTTTGTGGTTGCTGGTCAGATGATTTTTTAGTGATTATTCACTATCAAAACTGTTTATCTACAGTTCTTTCGAGCTTAAATGAGCTTGTTTTAGGCTTATTTTCCTGAAAAAAACCTAGATCTGAAAATGAACAAGATCCAATTTTTTAGCAAAAAGGACAAAGGTACACTGATAGCGGTTTATCAGTGGTCCTAGCGGTTTGTCATAGAGGTTTGCTGGCAGCGGTTTGTTGGCAGTGGTTTGATGAACAGGTTTTGCAGTTGTTTATATTTTTTAGCGGGTTGTAGAACCGTTATGTTGCCCGTTTGTTACGATCACATCGGTTTGTTAAACAACTGTGATAGCGGTTTGTTGACCGAGTCAAAAAAACAAAAAACCAAAATGAAGAAGTAAAATACATATTCGAATTATTAACCATAATTACAACAAACATCAACATCCAACATCAATCATAACCTATTGTCACATCAAACTCCAATCCAACAAATCCAAGACTAAACCTAATTCCCTTCGTCACAATAACAATATCCTCTCATATCCCATCTCCAATCCACACTGACTCAAAATCAAATAAACAATTGATCTCAGATTCATTTTGATTTGTGTGTTTCAATTAAATCAAGATCCCCAAAAGATTAAAAACACGAAATGCAAATCTCATCATAGATCTACGTGAAAGGTATAAAACCCCCCTTTTAATTTACAAAAATAAAGATTGACTAATAACACTTATGTTATAATCAACCTTTGTTTTAATTGACACACAAAACGTAAGCAAAACCTACCTGAGACCCATTCAAAAGATCTTGAAGCCAAGTCTTGTTTGTATCTTCGGTCGAGTAACAAGAACAAAAAAGGAAAGAGGACTCATTTACTACTCGTTATTGGTTTGAGATACGAGTAGAAAAGGTGGGATTAGAGTTTATTTGGATGGGAGAGGAGTTGGATCTTCTCTTTTGTATCGAGTAAGAGTGTAAAACAAAGAGAGAGGCAGATGTTTTTCAAAAGTTAGGGTTATGTGTGAGATTAGGGTTAAATTTCCTTAAATATATGGAACGAGTAGATATACGTGTATCAATTGTTCAAAGTAGGCCGTATATTCTTAAACACACATGGGCCGATTGATATAATTATGGAATTGGACCGAATTTTTGCTTACATGGCAAGCTGGGCTGGAATGTTTTAATGACTAGTGATTTTAGGCTGCCGAGTATTTCAATTCATGGGCCGGATATTGGGGTTTGTGGTTAGCTGGACTTTATCTAAATAACATTGGGATGAGATTGATTAAGTTGGCTGAGTAATTTGTTTGATAATTGGTTAATGTTATGGATTAAGCCGGGAATAAAACGCTATCATGTCAAGTTGGCCTAGACAATGTTGATTCGTTAACGACAATTTAAAAACAACAATTGTCCTAGTTTAACAACATTCACGAACAACACAACAAACACGATACATTACACTAAAACAATCTGAATAATATTTACTAAAATGACAAACGACTAAAGATTCAGATTATGATGAAAAGTGATCACGGAGTTGATTTAGTATCCCTTATTTGAGATTAAAGTGGGTTTCACGAAGGCGTATACTTATTTCATCATCGAGACTTCCTTCTACTTTCTACCCCTTTTCTTTAAACCCAATCTATCGATTGATGACTTGCTTGAACGTATACAACCTATGATTAAGACTTGGATTATCTAGTTTCAAGTAGTCGGGGTGGTTGGTTGAAGACCTAGATAACTATCACTTAAAAGAGTTACGTTGTAGTACTCATTGTCACACGCAGATGTCGATGTGGATAATTTTAAGAGGTGATGTACTTCTTATACTTTAAGGACTTGGGTATAGAGTACTTATAGATTTAATCTTGCAATGTTCCTCAATCAACAACAGTGCAAGCTTAAGTAACAAATTTGTGGGATTTTACTTCATTTTCAAGTTTGGTATATCGGGTTTACTTCACCAAGTGATCATAGCAATAGCTGACATAATACAAGGTTGGTAAGTTAGCCAGAGATTTTCAAGGTTGAGATGTAATCAGCAATTCTTATGGGATATTATTGTGTTATTCTAAGACAATGAAACTTTACAGTCTAAGCAAAATTTTCAAAGTTCTTCAATGACATTCATATACAAGATCTTGATTATACCAAGTTTTCTTCATTCTTGCTTCATCTCCTACTACGGTTTGTGAAGTTAAGAGGGTAATGGTTCATTTGGATTTCAATATTTGTGCTTAAGACAAGAACTTCTCGTGTATATGTGTGTGTACACAACAATGATGCTTCATAGGGTTTGAAACCATCATGGGAGAAAATCTATACTTTGGTTACCATGTAAACTTCTAGGGGGAAGTAGTGTATACTACTTCACTTAATATGGTTTGTGAAGTATTCTGCATACGTGAGAATAATGGTTGTTGATTCCTTGCATGTACCCCCGAACGGATATTCACTAAGACCTAATGACAAGAAACAATAGTATTTGGTGTGGTTTTTCTTCCATAAAACTTTGTTGTGCACTTTAATGACAAATAGAAGATTGTTCAAGCTACATCAATGTTTTAGAATCTACTCAAGATATGGATGTTGGTTTGGGGGGAAGCTGATTCAGAAAGTTTGCAAAAAGGAGTCTATGAAGAAAGCTTTTCAAGACATGTTGCATGAATTGGGGGGAAGTTAATCCAGTTCATGCATACTAAAATGGTTCTAGAACAAGTAAATATAATGAAGATCCATGATGGAGTACAAGTTTCAAGACCAGGAGAACTCAGAAGACATCTTCAGCTTTGGAAGACTTTATTTTTGTTGCATTTGTACTTGTTAGGAACATTGTAAGTAATTCCGTATGTCCACATATTGGGGGAAGATTGTTAGCCTTAAAATATGTCGACTAATATGGAATTACATTAGTTCATAAAAGGCTTGACACGTAGGGACTAGAAATGACAAGTTGTATAAGCTAGTTGTGTCAAGACCTATAAATACCCCTCCTATACTTCGATAGGAGGGTGAGGATAATCATTTGTATCATAAGTTGTGTGTGTTTTTCTCTCTCTAGACATACACATCTTTCCGTCTCTACACTTTTCTCTCTAATCTAATAAGCATGGCAACTTATTTACTTTATCCTCCCCGAGCTCCGGATCGTGTCTAGTTAGTGTTTCTTATTGTTATGAGGTATTTTGCATAAAATAAGTGTAGGGGAAAATATCCGGTTTATAAAAACCAATTCAAACATTTAAAATAAATTGTTCTGATTAATTCGCGTCAGTTTTGATTCATATGATTGTAATGATTAATCTTAGGTTTTATGCAGTATTTATGCAGGAAATAACTAATAAAATTGCGTACAGAAAAATTTTCAAGAAAAACGAAGAGGAAATTTTCACAGACGTTGGAGACAGCGTCAGGATTTATCCTGACGGCGTCACATCCCTAGGCATGTGAAAATTCAAAAAAATTCAATTATTTTTTAATAATAAATTATACAATATCTAAAATTTGTAATTTTCTTGTAAACCTGCAGAAACCAATGATTATATCATCACTTTCATCCTATCTTTACCGCTTTCATAGAGTCAGCCCTAAAAGTTTTGTTGTATATAATTATCCCGCCGATTTTACTCCAGGTGTAGTTGTCTTTGTCTTTGATTTACAGGTTATATTTAATAAGAAAAAGCTTGGAAGTTCTTAGAAAGTTTTATTGGACGATTCTTGGAGGACGATTTAACCAGTTATCGCATGTTTCTTCTCCATTATTGAGCAAACCAGGGGAGTACTAATTTCTTTAACTTGTTTTCTTTTCCCTTTATTCGTTTTACGGGTACTTTTAAAGAACATTTAGGACAATGTTCAAAATAAGTGTAGGGGAAATAAGCCTTAGAAACTATTCTTTCAATTTCAATTTGCTTTGTCCTTAAAATGATGGGTAATACACCAAAACATAGCGTAAAAGGTAATTTTAACCCAAATTAAAAAAAATTTATCACACATACCGAAGAAAACTGAGTATTAATAGCGTCTCGTGGATAGGGATTTATATGACTAGCACAAAAACCCTCAAAATTCCACCCCCAAAATGTGAGGTTCGCCTTTAGATCTATAGAAATTCGGGTATCCATTTTTGATACCCAAGATAGTTTATACCTTTAGCTTTCTCAAGTTAAGGTTCGAATGCAGTCATATGTGTCTATTTCGTCGTTACGGATGTGTACATATGGTCTTTGTCGCCTTTTCTGGAGCATTGGCATCGATATTAAATTATATGAGTGTATCGGTAGTGTATTAAATTCTAGAACTTGTTTTTGTGATGCATCCCAGGACTGCATAGTGAGAATTAGGATTTGCTAAATGATAAGAGGCACTAGGATTAACCCATGTTTTAAACCTGTAATTGTTATGATGGTCACCTCGATCATAAAACTATCCCACACCCTTGTTATGCACTCATTTTTAGTGCAGGATACCCCTAGTGAAACCCTCCGAGTCTATCCCTTTTTACGGTTCTCGTAATTTTCTGGTTAATCCGGACTATTAATGAAGAGCATTGTCACCTTTGAACCAATTGTTACACCCAAATTGCCTTAGCTGTACTCGCTTTTAGTACATTATTGTATTTAACCCAAGTTAATTATTTGAGTACACGGTTGCTAAGTCCTTATCCTTGTATATACAGTTTTAGGACGATTGGGATTCATGGTAGTATTTATTTTGTGGAAGAATGGGGAAGAAAAGTTAAGTCAATACCCCCATATGTTTATCAAATGATCTCCATGTTATGTTGATCCACCTCAAATCGGGTCATTAGTTAGATTGTAATTATGAGTTCTAAAACTCAAGTGTAGGGGTGTATTTATAAACCCTAAGTGATGTATTATGTTAAAAAAAGAAAAAAATAGAAAAGAAAAAGAAAAGAGATTGATGTACAGTTGTGTAGAATTTGTACATCTTTGTCCGAGTCTTTGGCTTAGCAACCTAATCAGCGTGTATTCTTATAAAAAATTAGCTAACCCTTTCACCCCAAATTCACCCAAAAAGCCACCCTCAAATATATCCCATCCGTTTCTGTTTCCGTTAATGTTATCTTACACCTACACATCACAACCCTTTAAAAGACCTCTTTGATAGTAACGACTAGTACTTGCGCCTAGCGGTGGAGGTTTGATCCTTTACCAAGCCTATGGTAATTTATATGCTATAACAGGTAATGAGTGTTATTTTCTCATTTCCCCATATTGTTATAATTTATGATACACCCGACAGAAAGAGATAATTCAAACACTTATGTGAGGTGCTAGTATATGCTTTCCGTGCTTTTAATTATGAGGTCTAGGAGGTTATGTCGTAAACTATTTTTGAAGAGTAAGTTAAATGCCCCTAATATTGCTATTTTCTAGGTAGAAAAGCCCATTTGCTTGAGAACAAGCAAATCCCAAGTGTAGGGGTATTTGATGAGGTGTCATTTTATACACTTTTCAGGGTCATTTAACCCCCTAAATCATGCAAATATGCCCAGATTATGTGTTTAATTGTTTGTTTTCATGTTTTTAGCACTTGGATGGCATTTGGAGGAAATACACGTGACTTGGGCTTATTTGGAGAAGAAACGAACAAGACTACGACGCTACACCAAGTCCTTTGAAGAAGTCGTGCATACAGAGCATGGAGACGGCGTCGCAGACTTCAAGCGATGGCGTCATGATTTTCAAAATAACGGCGTCATAGATTTGGCAATGGCGTCAGGCCGTAGCCGACTTAAAATGGCTCTAGAAGATTCTACGTGGCGACAGCGTCACGACTATAACACGACGCCATCGCTCCGCTTTTCCTATATATACAAAACCGATTTTAGGGTTTTTAGTGTGTAACTTTTGGGAGACAAACCCTAACTTTTATATTCTAGTTTGGCAGCTTTTTAGGCCATCTTTAGGGCCTTAAAACCCTATTGTAACAGTCTTTAATCCATGTTTTAATCAAGTAAAGTTCATTTATCCCTTTAATCTTTCAATATGTCTATGTATTGTTTGATTGATTTATGTTCTTTATCTTCTTATAACATGCTAAGCTAGATCCTTTAGTATCTACTTATGATTGCATGAAACTTAGATTGTAGATCCTTTTAATGTTGCTTCTTGTGATAGATATACGCGTTAGGCTTTAGAAAACTAGCCATAAGATATTAAATGGCATAGACGTCTAGAGAAACGCGAGTGTGTAGAAAGGATACCATCGGTAACAGTCTTCATACTACCTTACCCCTAATATGGTTGATCCCTCATAAGATATTTAAAATTCATTTAATATACTCTTAGGGGCCTTGTAATAGTCTTCATACTACCTTACTTGTGCGTTGCCTTAACGGAATATTACGTAGACCGCGGGTTCGTGTAATTTGTTCATGACTTAGAAACTACTTACATAGATCATCACAAGTGTGACAAAGCAACATGATTAGGAGAAGCAATTTGAGGAGTAGTGCATGATTAAGTAAATACGTTCGTTTATCATATAAGTTATCACTAAAATAGTTTAGATTATTATTAGTTTAATTAGATAAAACAAACCAACCTCTTAACCATGATTTTACCTGCTTTTTACAAAATAAAAATACAAAAAGAATCTTCTCTCAACCCTGTAGACATCTGTTAGATTCTGATCGAGCCTTCCCAACCTATTCCCCTAGAGAACGATAACAACCACGAGTCTTGCCTATACTACACTACAACGAGTAGGTGCACTACCTAAGGAGTTGTAAAACCTGTTGTTGAAGTCTAACGACAACCGCATCAAGGTTTTGACGCCGCTGCCAAAGAATAGTTAGGTTTCGACCATTGTTTAAACTTAGGTCTACTCGCTTGATTCCTATCAAGTGAGAATTTTATTTTCGGTATATTAGCTTTCTTGTAGTCTATCTTTTCTT
>BQNB010047704.1:0-42959 GCA_026074375.1 Tanacetum coccineum | reverse complement strand
AATTTTGACTTTGACTTTTTGGTCTTTGGCTTCGATTTTGACTTTGTCTTTTCACGCTCTTCCATTCCGTGCTCGGTTTTGTCTGTTTTGGCTTGATTTTTTGTCCTTTTCTTGGATATCCGTTTCCTGCACAATTCAAATGCAAAACATACAAATACAATGTATTTTTGTTACGTTTTTGGTCAATTAAGTCCGTTTTTAATGGAAAATGGTATGTGTAATTAAGCACATACCACTCACCCCCTCCGTTCTGGAAGTTTTCTGAAGCATTCTTGTGCTTGGTTGGAGTGAGCCGCTATTATCCTTTGGATGAGGAAACTTATCCCTAATTTTTGTATAAGAACGGAGAGGGTGGGTGCCTTTGGCTGTATATATGTCATGCATTTTACCATTTGTTGTTTTGTTTCTAAATGTATTTGTTTTATGCAGAAATGGATATCTTTGCTTTCATACACACCCCGGATCCCACCAAGGTGAAAGTTGTTGAGCGAGAACGGAATGAGGATGAGCCACTATTGTTGGAGACCACCATTGGACGTACTGTTCCTCTACTTCCGGTTGCGCCTGATCGCGCTGAAAGTGAGTTGGAAGCGAGTATTGACAGGCTTTTTGATGAGGGTGGTAGTGGTAATCAAGCGGAACAAGAAGATTCTGCAGGTGTTGGAGAAGGTGCTAATATTCAACTAGTTGTTGAAGTTGTGGCTCTTGTGCAGCCGAGACGCCAGGGGAAAAGGAAATCCGCGACTGTGGATGCATGTGGGGATTCCTATTTTCCCAAAAAATTAAGGGAGGATCATGAGAC
This sequence comes from Tanacetum coccineum, assembly GCA_026074375.1. NCBI lineage: Eukaryota > Viridiplantae > Streptophyta > Magnoliopsida > Asterales > Asteraceae > Tanacetum > Tanacetum coccineum. The sequence goes on along the minus strand of BQNB010047704.1, from coordinate 42,157 downwards.
CCTGGGTGGTACCTCCGTAAGTGGTAAGTCCCATTCTATGATCAAGAGGTTACTTGCTGGAGCTGTGTTGAATGCTGAGGTTGCGGTGTGACAATCCGTCAAATTCAGGTCGTTATTTTATTCTCGAGTATTAATTATATTTTTCATTTTTATGTTGAGATATGAACTCACGACTAACCGGGAGAATTAGGGCTTACATTTGTAGTTTACGTGACGTTTACAAAGAACCGGCGAATTCTACGTAAGGCATCGACGTTTATATTTTCAAAAATGCCGTAGAAATAATTTTGTTGCATTCGTTTTATTTTGTGAGTTTTCATAAACAAACGTCGACATTTAAAATTTTATTTGTCGTAAATAATTATTTCGTATTTTATTTCGAATATAAATTTGAAATTTATTATTTTTACAAACGTCGTCTTTGTTCCTTGTCTTGAGCCGAACTGAGGTTTTAAAATGTACACATAAATATACGACGCGACTCGTTATTATTATTTTTTAAGATTTTAAACATATATTATTTTTTTTCTTTTAAATGTCGTCATTTTGTTCTTGTATTGGAGCACGGATTCGTTGTTTTAAATGTACACATTTTATTAACATGTTTTAACCAGAAAAAGAGGACGGGAAATAAAAATGGTCTCGAAAGTTTAACCCGAGCCACGGCAGTGGTTTTATTTAAGCAAAAAGATGTGCGTTGTCAAAAAAAATATAAAGAGAAAAGGGGGTGGGACTATTTTTGCCCATAACGCTCAAAATAGGGGGAAGTATATAAAATATTTCCTTCCATTTCATTTATTTCTAACAAAACATAATGGTGTAAAGTGTGTGTGTTCTTATGGCCCGGCTCCTGACACCGGAATCCGCCGCCGGAAAAGTTTTTCGATGACCGGAAACCGCCGTGTAGCCAGAAAACGTCACATGCACAATGACCAACTTATATTTTCCGAATCCTCTCGTCATTTCCTACGTATCTATCCAATAAAATCACACATGCAATGAATATTTTTGGAGTAAAGACTAAGCTTGGATTTGAAGTCTACATCAAGTCTTGTTGTTTATTGTTGATCATTTGATCATTTTCTACACATTCCTTGTGGTAAAAATCTCATGAGTTATGCTTATGTTTTCTTTTGATTTCCAAGTGTATATGTACATGCATGATATATGATGATCAAGGATTAAAATGGGATTTGTGTGTATGAATCTAGATTTAAAACTAGCTAAAATAGTCATCTAAACAAGTGAAATGATCATAAAATTTATAGGCTGTGATGAACAGTAGGTTTCGTGATTTTGAGTAAGTTGGATGATGGATTTGATTACACTAGGTTGTAGATAATTGTTTTATGAACAAGTGGCAAATTGGATGATTTCTAGAAAGTGAATATTGAGTGAGATATGGTCAAAATACTAAAACTAGTGGATTCTGACCTTGCTATACAGATGGTATAAAAAGTCATACTTACGTGCTGATTTGGTTAAAAAGTTAAGACTATGAGACCTAGATAAAATCATGTAGGTTCTGGATCAATTGGATGATCAACCAATTCATTATGGTTTGTAAATGGCATCAAAAATGGTGAAAGTGAGATTTCAGTCCGAATTTGTAACTTGACCTTTATGTATAAAAGTAACCCTATGTATATGTATGACTAAAAGATGTACTAAAATGAGTTTGAATCTGTAAAGTGGACTTAAATATGAAGCCAAGCATATAAATATATAAATTATACCATTTACGGTTTATAAATTACGACTATTTTCGTAAACATAAAAGTATACAAAATTTACTACTACCCGAACACTATACTATGTAAAGCGATTTTTGTAACTAAAACCCGAGGTGGTAGGACCCACTTCTTGGGAGTTTTTAAAAGTTAACTTACTGATAATAAACATGTCCCGACCTCGAGAACCCGAAAACTTATAATAAGACTCATTTACAAGCTTGAATGGGCCATAAGGCCTAATTGGGCCACTAGGCCCAATGTATTAAAATAGACATATTGGACTTGGCTTTAAGCCCAACCCACTTGGGCTTAATTAATGAGCTAAACCTCGGTCTGGGGTTAATAATATCAACTAAAACACTTAATGACTTTATATAGGCCTAATTGGGCTTTTTGTGATATATTGGACCATAAGATGTAAAAAATGGCAATAAATCTTAGTTAAAAACCTAGAAAAACCTAAGTGTGAAATAATTAAATCATTGGGTCATGATCATCATATAAAATACATGTATATGTATACATATACTTATTTAATTTATGAGTTTTCATTAATTTTTATCGACTAGAAACCTAAGACCCGTTACAATTTGTATAGGTCTCGGTTGATTGGGGGGGGGGACGCGCTTACTTCGAAGTTTTTATTCTTTTCTATTTTGATATTCTCGTCCGACATCACTTAAGTGAGTTCATAGCCTCGTATTTTTACGCTTTTATTGTTTTATAATCCTGCGGAGGGAGATAACATGCATGTTTTAAATGAACACTAGGCGGAAATTGTATGCTAGTAGCCTTGATTATTATTATAGTCCTAGATTAACTCGCTAGATAAAGACCCGCGGAGGAAACGGGAATTCTTGAATTGTTAATTGCGGGTAGATGCATAGCATATACATGGAATAGTACTATTTAGAGATTGCCACTTCCAATCCGTGACGACTAGTTATCGTCTCGTGTCAAGAAAATGACACTACAGATGCGTTGTATAGAGAATAATATGCACTCATAACAAGGGTGTATAGTGGGCATTTTTATGATATGGTAAGGTTCGATTCATCAGGCTTATAATAATCCCCCCTATTATCGTTAGTCTGCGCACCATCTCCAATCGCACGAGCGCTCCGTATCTAAAATTTTGAGAAATGATACTTGTGTGCGGAGATTAGATGTTGGGAAACCCATACATTCTTTTATGGGTTTTTATATATAAACTCTATGGATTCAGCATCAACATTATTGTTGACTTTTTATGCATGTTTTTATTCAGGTCCATTGAGGTAATTCGTGTGATGGAAGATATGTGGAGATATTAATGAAAAATACTATTTTGAAGGCCCTTTATAAAGGAAATCATTCAAAGAAGAACTTTGTGAAAAATGTTGTATGAATCATGTACTTAGTTTGGGACCTATGATGTAAATTTTATCTCGAATGAATGTATTTAAAAATGTCTCTTTTCGAGTCGTTTTCTTTGATTGAGCTATTTGTATTAAGCCGTAGCACCCCAAATGACCCTTCCGCCGATATCGATAAAAATGGAGGTGTTACATAGAATCTGTAGAGGCTAGACTAGATGTGTATAAAAAGAATGAGGTTGTTTTTGAAGAGGACATAAAGATTTTAAAACTTGATATTAAGTTGAGAGATAATGCACTAACAGAGCTTAGAAAGAAATTTGAAAAAGCTGAAAAGGAAAGAGATGATTTAAAGCTTACCTTAGAAAAGTTTGAAAATTTATCTAAAAATCTAAGCAAACTGTTAGAGATTCAAGTAAGTGATAAGTTCAAGACTGGTGTGGGTATGATAGTCAAGTGGTTGATAGTTAAGTGTTTGATAGTCAGGTGAATGATAAGCACAAAACAGGTGAAGGGTATCATGCAGTTCCACCTCCCTACACTGGGAACTTCATGCCCCCTAAACCTAATTTGGTATTTGTTGATGAGGAAGAATATGTCTTTTGTGAGTCTATAACTAGTTGGCCTGCAGTTGACAATAGTGAGTTTAAGACTATGTAAATCATAAAACTAGTCTGTTAGTGAACCACTTATTGAAGACTGGATATCTGACAGTAAGGATGAGAATGAGACTGAGTTTAAGTCTAAACAGAGAAAACCTAGTTTTGCCAAAGTAGAATTTGTTAAATCTAATAAGCATGTGAAAACACCTAGGGAGTCTGTTAAGAAGGTAGAGAGTAATAAGCAAGCTAAATACCCTAGGAAAAACAGTGAAAGTCCTAGAGGTAATAAGAGAAACTGAAATAATTTGATGACTCAGAAGTTAGGAAGTAATTTTGAGTTTAAAAATAAAGTTTGTTATGAATGTGTCAGTTTTAATAATTTGATCAAAGATTATGATTTTTATGAAAAGAAAAAGATGAAAAAAACTGTATGGAACAATGCTAGAAGGGTGAATCACCAAAATTCTCAAAGAATGACTCACTCTCATCCAAAAGGAAATTTTGTTCCAAAAGCAGTCTTAATGAAATCTGGCATTAAAACAATTAATACTGCTGGGCAAAACTTTTCAAAAGCAACAATATCAGTTAATACTGCCAGACCAATTAATACTGCCCACCCAAGACCAACAGTGAATAGTGCAAGGACAACATTAAATGTTTTTAATAGAGCACATTCACATGTTAGAAGGCCCTTTAAGAACAGTAATTTAAATGAAAAAGTTAATACTGTTAAGGGAAATGTTACTACTGCTGGGCCAAAAGCAGTAGTAAGTGATAATAAGGGAAATGAGGCTAATGCTGTTAAGGCCTCAACATGTTGGGTTTGGAGACCAAAGCAAAAGGTTTTAGACCATGTCTCCAGACACAATGGTGCATCAATGAACTTTAAAAGATTTGACTATGTTGATGCACAAGGCAGATCCAAGTCTGTAATGGCTTGGGTCCCCAAGAGAGCCTGATTCTCTTACTTTTTGTGCAGGGCAATCCACAACTAGAATTGCAGGAAAAAGGAGTCATTGACAGTGGATGCTCTAGACACATGACTGGAAACAAGTCCTACCTCTCAGATTATGAAGAAATTGATGGTGGATTTGTTGCCTTTGGAGGAGATCCCAAAGGAGGTAAAATCACTGGTAAAGGTAAAATCAGTACAGGTAAATTAGATTTTAAAGATGTGTACTTTGTTAAGGAGCTTAAGTTTAACCTTTTCAGTGTCTCACAAATGTGTGACAAGAAAAACAGTGTTCTTTTTACAGACACTGAATGTGTTGTTTTGTCTCCTGACTTTAAGCTACTTGATGAAAATCATGTCTTGCTTAGAGTTCCTAGAAAAGATAACATGTACAGTGTTGATTTAAAGAATATTGTTCCTTCAGGAGGTCTAACTTGTCTCTTTGCAAAGGCCACATTAGATGAATCTAATCTATGGCATAGGAGGCTTGGACATATAAATTTCAAAACTATGAACAAACTAGTGAGGGGAAACCTTGTAAGAGGTTTACCTTCAAAAGATTTGTTTAAAAAAATAAATCATTAACATGTGTGCGCTTGTCAGAAGGAAAGCAAACATTAAAGCCTCTTGTAAGACCAGACGTACGGCTTAATCAACACAACCTTACAATGTTGCATATGGATTTGTTTGGGCCAACATTTGTAAAGAGTCTAATGAAATATACATAGTCGTTTATATCTTCAAGGTTTTGTAAACCCTAACACTATCAAGAGTGTTCATTTTATATTAAGGCTGAAAGTTTGGTAATCTGTTTCATTATTGATTTTGTGTTACTGTTTCATTATTTATTCTTCTTAGTATCATAGACTAGATTCCACATAGTCTTTGATATATTCAATCAAAGTTTCTACTATAGTTGTCTTGGATTTATTCAATACAACTAAGCCTTTTATAAGCTAAGCAAGATCTATTCAAGTGGGATCAACAAGTGGTATCAGAGCCACGAGGCTCTCGATCTAGGATCAACAAGGTGTTTTTGATGTCGAATTTATGAAGAAAAGTCCAAAGGTATCACATTTTTCTGTTTTGGTTTTCATTGGTGTAATTAGGGCTTTTGGAAACCCTAATTTAATAAAAACAGGAATTATGGGGTACATGTAAACGACATCATGGAAGAGCAGCAAGTTTTTCTTGGTTTGATATCAAGGTTGTACTACACTCCAGACGATGTTATATGAAGTCCTAAGTTAGGGCTTATTCCTTGTCGTGGTACAAACCACATTTGAATGACGATCTAAAATATTTTTTTACTAGTTTTGGTGAGTCGATCTTTTGATCGGTGATGAACCCTAGTAGGAATGATTGAGCTTAACACTGATTTATGATCGTTTCCAAGAAGGTGTAGAAGCAGCAGGTTTGTTTTATGATTATCTTTGGTTAGTACTGCTTCAATCGCAACAAGGATTATTGATGATTGTGTTTTCGGCAAGAAATCTTGCAAGTGGTTTGTGAATCCTTTGACGTGGGCAAAGAGAAAAGTGTTCATGGTATTAATGTGTTAATACTGTCAAGATAACATTAGTACTGCCAAGGAAGTTCATTAGTACTGCTCGTTATTGGTTTATACTGCTAGTCTTGTGGTTTTTGACGTGGAGCAAAAGAAAAGAATGGGATATTTAATCCCATGCAACATTAGATCCTAGGTATTACCTTAAACGCCACAAAAATAAAAAAAAATTTGTCTGAAGGTTTTTTTTAGCAGAGTACTGTAACACCCCACCATTTTGAATATATAGCAGCAGGATGCTAATCGGGATATTACATCCATGGATCAACAATCAATTAATCATAGAAAAACGACCCAAAAGAGAAATTTATTCAAAAGATATGTTCTATTCATTTTCAATCAAAGTTTTACCAAAAGGCAGGTCCCAAAAAATATAGTTTGCTACAATGTGAATTGATAACAAGTTTAGCCATTTTCGAGTCTCATGCCACTCCGTGCCGTATATTCTCAATAACCTGAGATAAACATGCTAAAAAGTCAAACACAAAGGTGAGTTGAAATTCATAGTTTGATAAACAATTTGATACAAGTCATAGTTGAATAATTGTACAAACTCCCAATTATTATGAAATGTTATGGTTATGTTTGGTCATGAATCTATATACACGTTATTTGTAATAATTGCAACGAATGCAATTATCATAGTAACCGTGTATTACTGCGTTATTGTCTTGTTTGGTCTGTCTGGTCTTGTCTGGTATAGTATAGTCTGTCTAGCTATGGCACACAAAACAACTAAAATGACTGTGTATATCATTTACCCAAATGATTTGGATATATATATTTTATATATATATATATATATATATATATATATATATATATATATATATATATATATATATATATTTAGGAGAGAGAGAGAGAGATAATGGCCCCTCGGTGTAGGTAATTGCCATATACCTATGAAATTCAATATAGTGGTTTGGTTACCCCTATCCGCGGCTAACAAAACGGATTTCGTCGCAATCCGTTAAGATCTATTCCACAATATTTGGTTCACCCATAAAGTGTTTTGGTCCAATGATAATGAGGGACTTTGGTAAATGTAACTTGTCAGGTAGCTGTAATAGTGTATAGGATAAACATATAACTTGTAAAATCACATTGTTTCCTGGTTTAAGCATGTATACGTCTTTTGAAAAGTAATCACATTGTTATAAGATAAACGAGTATGTAAAAGAGTTTGTAACAAGCATGTATCCCCCTCGCGGGTTTATAAAACATGTAAATAAGTAAAGGCGAGGTTATGAACTTCACATAACAGAATAGTGTATAGTTGAAAAATATAGTTTATAGCATGTATCCCCCTCGCGGGTTTATAAAGCATTCAAAAGATTGAAAAGCGAGGTTATGAACTCACCTGGTAGGTAGATGTAATAAATATTCTGAAATGAAAGCTGACGACCTTATCACAATCTTAACCAGGGAATGTTGATATAATGAAATGATAATAGACAGCCACGTCACGCAACCTGAGTAAATATGTTGAGTCTTAGGAAGATTGTACTCTAGAACTTTAGTTTTAAGAGTTATGAGTTTGATTGAAGAGTTTGGAATTATTGTATCACTGTTCGGGCCATCATAATTCAGAAGTCATTCAGTAAACGTTTGAGGAGCTAGGGCACTTTAAATCGTAAACCCAACAACTCAGTCAGAACGTAATACCAAGATGAAACTCCTTAATATGAAGCTCCCTAGTATTGTGATATGATATAATCGGTTTTAAGCGTTTTATTCAATATCTGGAAATGTTAAGCACGAGAAGCGTTAATTAAAGTTATGTCTGGTAATGTTTTGAATGTGTTTTTATACTTTTTCAAAATGTTACATTTTAGACCCTAGGGTTTGGAAAATTGCAAGTAGACCCCTAGGGTTTGCATTTTTATGACTTTGGTCCTTCAACTTTGAAAGATATACCAAGTAAACCTTGGACTTTGAAAAGTGACATAATAGACCCTTTTGTTTATTACTTGAATAAATGACATATTCAGCCCCTTTAGTTATAAGTTTCAGAAAGTTACGATATATACCCCTTGCATGGATTATAATTACAAAACATGTCCAAATTGCCATGCAAGCTTAGTTTAACATTACAATAGACATTTATAAGTTATAATAAACTAAAATATGAAGTTTTAACGCAACACAAGTTTAAAATAACGATTCGTTAAGCTAGGAAGCAAAACGGGTCAAATTAGGGTTTCAAAACGTAAACCGTAGTAGGGTTTTTAGTTCAAATTCCTACATTAATTCAATAAAGTGATTATTTTTAAACATTAGTTAAGCATGCTAGGATGGATTATAAAATATTTAATCATTATAACATTTATTTTTAAGAATAATCGCGAAATAAGGGTTTTTAGGGTTGCTACGGTTTTGGGATCAAATGGAAAACTGAGCATGAATGAGTTATGAAACTTTACAAGAGTATATTTAGGATCATATGAACATTATAAGGGTGTAGTAGCAGAAGTAGAACATTCAAAACCTGGGTTTGAGCTTCAATGATCAAAAATGGTGGAAATGGGTCATTTCGGGTAGTATTTCCACTCGTACGCCTTGTATCTTTACTCCGAGGCTTCAATTCTTCAGGGCTTCACTTCTTGAACTTCTTTAATGATCCTAGGATCATAAGGGAGCAAAGGATTGCTGCCTATAAGGGTTATAGAGGAGGAGGTGTGGTGCAAGTTGAAATGAACACATAAGGCTCCTCTGTTGTATCATCACCACTATTGTTGTAGTCCAAGGAGGTAAGCAAAGCTTAGGATCTGTTCTTGACATGTGTTGTAGCTAGTAAGTGATGTGTAGAGGCTAGAAATCAGATGTGGGAGGTCTAGGAGATAGCTTGAATGTGTTGGATGGTGTTGTATGGTGCCGCGGCTGTTTTGGCTAGAAGGAGGGAGATGTGGCTTCATTTGAGACCAAGCAAAGGTATAAGGAGCTTAGTAAGCTGCTATAAGGGTTGAGGTGCTTGTCATGGAGCTGCTTTGCACATGGTTGGTGATTAAATGGGTCAAATTTGAAGGAAAATGGGTCGCGGGTCTGTTTTGGACTAGGCATGGTTTTCACAAGTTTTCTTTGCTTAGATTTCATATATAATGATCATGGATGGTTAGAATGTGTTACCAAGGTCTGTAAATAAGTTTATTAGCAAAGGTTTGCATTTGGTTTGGGTTAAAACGGGTTTAAATTGAAGAAATGAGGTCGCGGGTACCATTTGGTATGGTTTAGGGTTTTCGTGACTTTCTTTGCTTATAATTCGAATATTATTGATTGGAAATGATGGAATACAGATCATAGGACTTATATAAAGGATTATTAATGAGGTTTGATCATTGGTTTAAGTTAAAAAGGGTTGAAATTGAAAGAATAAGTCGTGGCTTGGAATTAGGGCTTGTATAATACTTTTAGGGTTTTCTAGCTTTGTAATTCTTGTACATTGTTGAAGAAAGGATGGTTAATGATAGATAAAGGTTTGTAAACTCATTTTATGGGTTTACAATGACTCTTGGTTGATTGTTCGGGAATAGAATGGTTAGAAACGAGTAAACGGGTTAAATGAACCAATTATTTACATTTAGGGTTTCTCGGATATGTTTTACATACAAATGAGGTAAGATGATAAAGTAATGATGAAATAAGGATTGAATAGGATTTATATGATTGTAAAATAAGTTATTACAACTTATTTGAGTATTGGTTGAGGTTTTTTTAAAATGGAATAAAAATGAAAGTAAACGGCGTCCATGGTTTTAGAAACTAGTTCGGTTTTAAGGTTAGGGTTTTTGAATTAGGGTTTTAAGTGTTATAAAAGATGTATGAAAGTTTATGAATAGAATAATTAGGGTTTACACATTGTATATTGAGTGTATTAGCTTGTACATAAGTGATGGTGAAGAAATTAGAATGAAAACGGAGGTAAAACGGCTATTTTAGAGATCATGCTTAATGACTTGTACATTGAGCTTTTAGAGATTTGTACTTTGAGTTGAAGTGATTTTAGATTTCAAATGAGATGTTATGTTACTTGTATATATGCTTTAGTAGCTTGTACATTCACTTTAGATATTAACCCTTCATGGAATTAGGGTTTAGAGGTATATGATAACGGTTTAAAGCCCGTTTTGATATAATGTTGCGAATGGTACATTATAGGAATAATGTACTTTGTAATAAGGATATGATGATATTGACTTGACATATTGTGATGTTTGCTTGACATATATAAAGACAGGATGGCCATAGATAGGTTGCGTGAGCTCGTCTACTTTAGTTATGTAAGTTACATGACATACTGAGATATTGGTAATGCAAGTAATGTAATAAAGCGAAAAATTTCCCCGTATAATTGTGATCATAGTAAAATAGGTTGATTTTGTATTTGATGAAAATTCTGGGTTGTTATAGTCTCCACCCCTTACAGAAATCTCATCCCGAGATTTAATTGAAAATTATAGTGGTATTGTTTGGGAATAGATATAGGTACTGGGCATGAATTTGATTTTTATGTTAGGCTAATCAAGGTTACAAGTCCACGTGTGTGATGCATTTATAAATATGTTGCGCATCATAATTATAATTACCTCCTTTCACACGTCTACTTATTTTCAAGACCACACCTTTTGATGACAGCTAATAGAATTTCTCCAAATCTTGATAGAACCTGGGTGGATGAAATACTTCGATTTACGGAACCTGTGGGTTATGGGCCTACCATGCTTCTGCTGCGCTACTGTGATTGTAAAAAATCGTTATTCATTAACCTTTAAAAGTCAACATCGAATAAGAATGCTATCACAAGTCTTTGTTAAAATTTTCATACCTAGTGGTTTTGAAATCATTTGGCATTGTATAGATTCTTGTGTGTTTCCTTGTTATTACGTTGCAGAATATAACAAAGAATTTTAGAATACGTAGATCATGGAATGAGTGATGTCAAGGAATGATTATGAATTTGTAAGAGAGTTACTAGTCACGTGAGACATAGATTTGGGAATGAACAGATGATGAAGGTAATAATGATAATGATTAAGGAGTTATTTGTTCAAACGAATTGAGAGAAACTTGTTTTTACGTATGTTATATACTTAAGCTAACTTATTTATAATTTATCACTTACAAAAAGAAGCGTCCAACTCCTTGTAACTAAGAATTTATAAACTCATAGTTCGGAGATTTAAAATTTCCTTATTCAAATGAAGAAGCGTCCTAATTCATTTCAATAAGATGATCATAAATCGTCTTACCTAAGCATAAAAACAATAAACCCTAATTATTCTACTCATAAGCTTTCATACATCTTTTTACACTCAAAACCCTAATTTAAAACCCAGAAACCCTAAACCGAGCTAGTTTCTAAACCATGACCCGTTTCTTGATTTTTATCCATTGTAAACCCAAACCAACTCTCAAATAAGTTGTAATAACTTAATTTACAACATTATCAATCATATTCTATCATCATTTCATCATTTTACTTCAATTAGATGCAAATCAAATCCAAGAAACCCTAATTGTGCCCTAATTGGAACTTTTGACCCGTTTACTCATTTTCGCCCATTTTTAACTCAAACCACCTACCAATTCTTGTTTTTAATCCTTAATACAAGTCTTGTGAACATATATCTATCATTATCCTTCAAGTATACACGAAATCCAAGCTCAAAAACCTGGTGGTGTGTGGTGGTGTGGTGTGGGTTTGTTTGGTGTACTTTATTATTGGTTTTAAAGTGGGGGGAAAGTTTTTGGTTATTTTTGACACCCGTTTAATCCATTTTCGGCCCATTTTTAACTCAAACCACCTACCAGATTCTTGTGTTATTATCTTAATACAACGTCCTTGTGACCTAAGGGTTGAAGGTTCTAGTAATGAGGATAATATTCAAAGATTGATGTGCTCTTATCAGGAAGAGGTATTGATGCTAGATAGTCATGTTAGGGTAGGAGACTAGAACCAATTCGGTTTGTGTGAATGGGGTGTACTTGTGTTGTTAAAAAAGAAACGAGTTAGGTATTCTTGTTTGAGGAGGTATTATTCTTAATAGTGAGGTTAGGAAAAGAGCCAAGTTACGATCTTGGTCACCAATTTGGTTTGTGTGAACGAGGTGTACATGTGTGATGGAAAATGAAATAAGTCCGCAGAGTAAAGGTTCATTTGAATCGGTTTCTAGGCAGTAAGAATCACATTTATGAGTTCTTAAGAATATTTAGTGAAAGACTATATGTGAACGAGTGTGTTTTCCCTCTCACTTAATTCGTGCTCATTCGGACATAACGCGTCGAATAATAAAATAAATAAAGAAGAAAACAAAAGGTGACGGAACCGATGAGCTTGACAATGTCAAGAGGGATGATGCTTAGCATGTGACGATCTTCAATCGTGAAGTTACGTAGCTCTTCTAAAGCATTACTAATGTTCATATAACAATCATATTTTAACACCCCCAAAGTTCACGCAGCGGAATATACAACATTTGGGTGTTAAATCATAGCACAATTACACAAGGATATAGAAAACGACTCAAAAAGAGGCGTTTAAAAACATTGTTCCATTTAAAGAAGTTTCAGAGTAAACAACATACGTCCCACAGAAACGTTACCAAATTCATAACATAAGTTTTGAAAAACATGGATAATAAGTTTTATAAAATGGAACAAAATACAAGTTCTTAAAACTTTAGCGCAGACTCCTCGTACTCGGCATCCATCACCCTTGGTTACCTGAGATAAAACATGCTTAAAAGTCAACAATAATGTTGAGTGAATCCATAGAGTTTGTAAGAGTTAAAAGAGAACACAAGTTTTTGTTCATCGTGTGACTTGTTGTACGGACAAGCCATTATTCAAGTTTCTATTGCAATAAGCTCATGACACCGAAGCCTTGACGTTAACACATATCTTGTATGTAAATCACGTTGCCTCATAACTAGGTATTATTGCCTTATACCTAAATTCTAAATACAAATTGTCCGTTGACTGGGTGCTCGAAAGGATTCGATTCATACCCCCGGACAGGGCTGTCAAACCCAATAGATCTATTTATTTGTACTAGCGCTTACCCATTATAGGCAATTAACAGTTCATGATGTGAGGTCTTTTGGCAATAGCTACTCATGCAATTTATATCATATTCGGGTCCAGCATACCATAAAGTTCTTGTGCTCAGTTTATAAAACAAGCATGTATCTCCCTCGCGGGGTTTTATAAATACAGTTAAAAGTTGAAAGGGAGCTTGACTCACTTGAGGAACGGTAATATCAAGTATATAAGAGCTGGAGTAAGTCTACTCCTAAGAGCGACCTAAAATAAAAGGCGCGACTTAGAAAAACAATCTAATACTTACGCGAGAAAAGATGAAACCAAATGATGACTTTATAAAAGTTTACTTATGTCCGATCTAGCATGGCATTGCATTCAAGTTTTTATTGACCAATTTTTACCTAAATTCAAGTGTCCCAATCTGTATGAATATGTCATTCATACCATGTTTTTACTTTACTCTTTACCCGTCAACTCACACAAAATTAGCCGTTTTGGTTTTACGTCTAGTAACTTTTATTTATAAAATTCTGAAAACTTCCAACTTTGTCGGAGCTAAATCAAAATCAGTAATTCATATAAGCATGAGGTTTTCACCTCCATTATAGCATTTTGCGTCCACTTTCAAACAATACAGGCTCTCACTTCCAGGGGAGGTCAATGTCCTGCATGTGAAATTACCCATTTTACCTTCTATGTCAAAACAGTTTATTTTCTGAATATTTTTTCGCTCACGAAAATGGACCATAATCTAAATCTATGCATCCCTAAAACGTGGAGACCCACTTGGGGTGGTAGATATAGTGTCTCTACAGGGAACAACTTTTTATTTCAGAAGTTAGTGCAAAATTATGGGGTTATACCCGTTCCCAATGGTGCAAATAAATTGGCACCTGTTTTGTAAATCGGCCGTAATCTAGCTCATCGAGGAGATACGGCTCTACCAATTAAACCACATATACTTAGACACATACCAACACATCATTATAATTTACCGGTACCCTATTACAAAAATATTTCGGAATCCATCTGTTTTTACTAATGATGTAAAAAACAGTTTCATAACACTATTATAATACAATCCAAAACATCATTTTTATTTCTTTAAAATTTAAACACAATGCCATAACTAATTGATTTGACACTTTTAGTAACATAAAAACTTAATATTTCCAGAAACTAACATCCATTTTTATGGAATTATAAATTAAAGAAAACAAGTAAATAAAAAGATAAGGAAATAAGAAAATTAGGCTTACTAAAGAGAGGATGAGACTACGAATCAAACAAGAATACCCATTTCTGTGTTTGCTGGAATTAACAAGGTAACCTTGTTAAAACCTTATAACTCCGATTATTACATGTAACACTCTTCTAATCAAAACAATCAAAACTTCAAGAAACTCCAGAAGAAAACTAGTCCTAAACACCTCAATTCTTCAAGAAACTCTCACCAAAACTTTGCATGAGGCAAAAGGAGGTGTTAAGATCCTAAAAGGAGTGATTAAATTTGTGGTGATGGTGTGGTGTGGTGTTTGAATTTCGGCAGAAATGGTGAAGTGAAGAAGAGAGAAGAACTTTTGAAATGGAGAGGATTGAAGAGTTGTGCATGTATAGGAAATAGAGAAGGTATGATTATGTTATGGAAAAGAGAAATAAAAGATTGAGTGTGGGTTTGGGTGTGGCCGGCTCTAGGCCTTGGGTGGTGTGATTATACATATTTTTTTTTTTTTGATTTTTGGTTTGTAAGAGTTTAAATAAAGTGTTGTGTAAGATAAAAAAAAAGTAAGGTTTAAGGGTAGAAACGCGAGTTTTAGCAAGAAAATTCGGAAACGCGAATCACAACGGAAAATGAAAATGATGAGAATTATAATTATTGGGGAATAATATGAGATTTATAGATCATTACGGATGCGAAGAGGATAGATTCTAATTACGGGCTCACGCAAGCTAAAACGGAAAATTTCTTACTAAATGGGTAAAACGTAAATTTAATAACTCGCTTAAAATGAAATTAGAATTAAAGCTCGGAGTAAATAATTGACTTAAGTACGGATTGTTACATCCTCCCCTCCTTTAAGGGAGAGCCGTCCGTGCTCTGATTTCTCAATCGGGTTCTTCTTATCACTCGAGAAGATGCGGGTAATTTCTTTGAGAAATCTTCTCTTTCCCAAGTGTATTTGGACCTCGTCTAGAAATTCCATGTACCTTGACAATAGGAATTCGACTTTGCTTGAGCTGCTTTCACTTCGCCGGTCCAAGAATTTCTACTGGTTCTTCGATAAAAGTGCAACTTGTCGTCTAGATGGATTCTTAAGGGGATAACCATGTTTTCATAGCTAGACATTTTCTTGAGATTCGGAAACATGGAAGGTGTTTTGAATTCATGGAGTTTATCAGGAAGCTACAACTTGTATGCTAAAGGACCAGTTCTTTCTAAGATTTTGATGCCCAATGTATCGTGGACTCAGTTACACGTTTCCCAAAGCGAATACGCCCCTTTCAAGGCGATACCTTTTAACAAAGACCATGTCCACCCACTGAAATTCCATCGGTTTGCGTCTAACATCAGCATAACTTTTATGACGGCCTTCGAGCAGTATAATAACGATTTTTTAATTTGCACTATTCTTCTCGTTGTCTCCGTACATTTCTGGACCTGTGAGTTGGCTATTCTCAACTCACTCCAGCAAATGGCGATCACACTTTAGCAATATAAAGCTTCGATGGTGCATCTTAATGCTCGCATGATAACAAAAAATAAAAAAAAAATGTTATTGTAGGAGATACGACTAATGTAAGTGTCGATCCTAAACTACTACCAAAATCAATTTACGCACGCTCGCTACATGTCTTCTCAAGTTGTATTGTTCTCTCGCTTTGACCATCTGTTCTAGGTGATATGCAGTTGTCATATCCAGTTGGGTTCCATCGCTTCTTGTAGTGATTCCTAAATCTTGATGAAACAACTGTCATTCTATCCGAGATAATTGATGTGCATGCCTGTTTACATACAATTTCCTTTAAGTAAATTGGCGAGTTTTCTCTATGGCTGTCAGTCTTCTTCGATTGGCAAGAAATGAAGCGATCTTGGTTAATCGGTCAACATTAAACCCAAATGGAGTCATAACCACTTGGGTTCTTGGAAGTCCCCTGAGGGACCCCAAAATCCCATGGTTATTTTCTCCCATTCCACTTGGATTTCAGGTTGTTGTAGTAGGACCAGATGGCTTTGTGCTCAGCCTTTACCTTGGACAGGTCAGACATTTACTGACATAGGTGGCAATCTCAACTTTCATGTTCGGCCACCAGTAGAGCTTCTTAAAAGTCTTGATACATCTTGTCTGACCCCGGGTGGATGGAATACTTAGATTTGTGCGATTCATGCATGATCAAATCCCGTAATCCACCAAACAATGGTAACCAAATTCGCCCTTCAAAGCATTGAATTCCATCAGAGCGGGTCTCAAATATCGGCTTGATCCGTCTTCCAAGATTTTCAGCCTTATCGATTTGCCTCTTTTATTGCATCAGTCTGAGCGTTGAGTATTTTCTCAGGTAAATTGGTGTGTACCGTCATTACCAAAGATCTAACCCTTATTGGTTCTCTGTCCTTTCGACTCAGGGCGTCGGCCACTACATTGGCCTTACCAGGATGGTAACGGATTTCGCAATCATAGTCACTCAAAAGTTCAATCCATCGCCGCTGTCTCATGTTGAGTTCTTTTTGATCCAGAATGTACTGTAGACTCTTATGATCTGTGTACACAGTACAATTCAGTACATACATAATATTGTCTCCAGAAGTCTAAGTGCAAATACTACAGCACCCAGTTCTAAATCATGGGTCGTGTAGTTTTCCTCATGTTTCTTCAGTTGTCGAGAGGCATATGCTATCACCTTTTCCCTCTGCATCATGAACAGATCATAACTTTGTGTGACGAAATAGCAGTACACAAGCGAAGTTCTCAGTTCCTCAGGTAAGGCTGATTGGTGCGGAAAACATAATTCTGCCTTCAAGGTTTGGAATGCCTCATCTTCGTCCGTACCCCATTCGTACTTTTTGTTCTTCTCAGTCAATTTAGTTAGAGGCTTGGAAATTAACGAAAAACCTTCGATGAATCTTCGGTATTCCGCTATCCCCAAAAATTGTCTGACTTCCTTCGGTGTTGTCGGTGCAGACCAATTTCGGATAGCTTCAACCTTTGCAGGATCCACGTGAACGCCTTCATTGTCGATCACGTGACCGAGAAATTGCACCGACTCAAGCCAAAAATCACACTTCGAGAATTTGGCGTACAATTGCTCATTCTTGAGCAACTCCAAAATGATCTTCAGATGTTGTTCGTGCTCTTCTTTATTCTTGGAGTAGATAAGTATGTATCATGAATTCGATCACAAAATTTTATCAAGGTATGGGCTGCACACTCGTTTCATCTGATCATGAATACAGCAGTGCGTTGGTTAGGACCAACGGCATTACTTGAAATCATAATGACCGTACTAGTTACGAAAATCAGTAATAGGAATGTTTCTTCTCTAATTCAGGAGTGTGATACCAGAACAGCAGATCCGATGTTGAGTACACATGGAAACCTTTGAAGTTGATCGAACAGGTCATCAATCCTCGGAAGTGGATACCGATTCTTGACTGTCAACTTATTTAGCTCGCGATAATCGATACACATACGGAATGATCCGTCCTTCTTCTTAACGAATAATACTGGAGCTCCCCATGGTGACGAGCTCGGACGAATAAACCCTTTTTCTGATAATTCTTGCAACTGGTCCGCCAATTCCTTCAGCAAGGATGAGTGCCAATCGGTTTGCGGGCTCGTGCCCAACAGGTGCAGACCCGATACAAGTTAATTTTAAATTTCCATTGCGAGGGTGGTGGGAGTCCTTGCAAGTCATCAGGAAAACCTAGGGGAATTGAAATCACCGGTACATCTTCCAAACGTTTCTCCTTTGGTTCTTTCTCGGTTACATGTGCCACGAACAACTGATGCCCTCTTTCGATGTATTTACTGGCCTTAATGCAGGATATTATCTTCAGTCGGGACGTACCACGGTCGCCCACAATTTCTAACGTCTTATTCTTGACGGGTATATGCACTACTTTCTTGCCACAAATGATAACAGCGTCTTGATTAACTAACCAATCCATCCCAACAACTACGTCAAAAGTTCCCAACTCAATGGGCATAAGGTCAATTTTAAATAAGTGGTTTAACAAGTTCAGGGTACATCCTCTTAGGATAGTATTTGTACTAACGACCCTTCCATCGGCCAATTCCACTTCATAGCTAGTGTCTAGTTTAACTGGATTAGTGTCTATCAGGTGACTAAAATTAGTGTTCACGAAGCTTTTGTCAGATCCTGAGTCAAATAATACAGTTGCATAACGGTTGTTGAGTAGAAACGTACCCGTGACTACATTTGGTCCTTGTTGTTTCTCAGCATCCGCAATCACATAAGCACGGCCTCGAGGTTCCTCACCTCGTGGATCCCTTTTCTTCGGACAATAGTTCCTTGTGTGTCCCTTTTCTCCACAGTCATAACACGTCACAGTTGGTCGTGTGTTAGCACCCGTAGCTATAGCTTTGCCCTTACAATCTCGTGCCATGTGGCCTGCCTTTCCACAGTTGTTACATACCACATTGCAATAACCAAAGTGATGCTTTTTACAACGATTAAGAGCGGTTTTGTTGCCAGCGTACCACTTGCTCTGGACAGGGGCGGTGGTCATTGCTCGGGCATTACCCTGCCTTTGGTTGTTCTGTTGGTTATGGCGGGTGTTGTCCCTATTGTTGTTTCTGTTGTTACCACCTTGTGAACTTTCCCATTTCCTTTTATTGCCCTCGGCAATCCTTTCTATTCGAGCTTGAGACTTTTGTTCATCAAGTTTGTGCCATCCGCACAGCTTCATTCAGGCTATTGGGTTTGGATCCAAACTGTACCCTTTATGTTGTCAGTTAGTCCCCGGATATAAGCCTCGATTTTTCTTGCGTTTTCACTCTGGCGACCATTTCTGGACATAGTTGTACACAGCTCATTGAAAGCGCTTGTGTAAGCAGTAATGGTCAAACTCCTTGACCTTCTGGATTCCATAGTTCGGTGCTCCATTCGCTGCACTTCCTCAACGGGGCAAAATTCATCTGTCATTATCCTTTTCATTTCAGTCCAGCCAATCTGATTAGCAGCTCTAAACCCATCGTTGCAACCTGTCGAGAGTTCACCACGTCAAGGGCACGCCCTTGTAAAGTGTGTGGCAAGCAGCAACTTGACTTTCATGACTTCAGCACAATCACGTATTTGAAAAACCATTTTTCCGTATTCTCGAACACCTAATTAGCTCGACAGCTCCTCGTGTCATGGAAGACGTAGCGTTTGCATTTCATGATCCGAAAGCGCTTTACATTCTCGTGCAGCTGGAGCCCCACCTTGGCCCCTGCTCATTGTTTCCTGTCTCCTTGCATTGCTTGCTTTCTCGTTCTGCCTCTACTGCAGCATGGACCCTTTTCAAGTGTGACGAGTGATCAATTGCGCTTGGTTCATTTGTTGGTTGGCATGATTCTATCACAACACAAAGAAAGCCTCAATGAGTATTTATATAATGACATTCATCAACATCATATACATAACGAAACCAATAACAACAACAATCATAACATAACATCAGTAGTGAATCATAAAGGTAGCATTACATATTATATAAACAAAGAGTTAATACATCATTGCATAGTTTCACAAAATGATATAAATTGTTTCAACAAATGGCATAAATTCACTAACTGAAGATTCAGTTTAGTGATTACAGACTGAAAGATACTACTAATAAAATTAACTACTAAGAGTCACGAGGTGGAGATCCTTGTGGCTCAGATGGTGCAGTCTCCTTTGGGGTAGGTGAATCATCATCATCGGTAGTAGGAGCAGTGGCAGCATCCCTTGCAGCAACATATGGATCTCTAGGATCATTGTGAGTAACAGGAGCCAATAGAGTCTCAGGTAGAGCATATGGCGGCTCTTGATATCGTAGACGCGGCGGTAAAAGATTCTCAACCGTAATAGACCAACGTCTCAAGTGATGGTAATGCCATGTTGCCCGGTCATTCTCTCTCCAAGCATCTCTAGTGCGGTTTTCACTACAGTCTAGCATCATCTTCAGTCTCTTGTTATCAGCACGCACATCCTCCTCCTCAATATGCTTAACTCTGCGGTGAAGAGCATCCAGGTCACTCCTAATGTGACTTGGCGTGAGATCCTCTGGGTTATGACCAGCAGCAGCAGAGGACGATGATCCTGTCCAAACCTGAGTGTCAGTAAAGAGTCTCCTAAATGGTATTAGTCTGCTAGTACCGATGGGAGCAGCCTCGGGTATAGGATTTGCAGGAACAGGATTAGCAGGAACAGGGTTAGGTATGGGTGCAGCTTCAGCCTCGGCCTCAGCCTCGACCTCATTCTCATCCTCAGCCTCAGCCTCAGACTCGGCCTCAGCCTCAGACTCAGACTCCGATGCAGGTGGCGGAGGGTAAAGTGGGTCCGCCCCCTGATAAGGGAGTATCCATTCTGGGCCGTCCCATTGTTCATCAGCTTCCATTTCTTCTTCTTCTTCCTCCATTTCCGGATCTTCTTCCGGATCTTCCTCCTCTTCCTCCATCTCTGGGTCTTCCTCTTCCACCCAGCCGTTCATGTTATCTTGTGCTGCCTCCGCAGCTAATGCGAACTCGTTATTGTTTGGAGGTAGGTTGGCCATGATGATTGCTCAAATTGCGTAAAGTAAAGAAGGATTACTATTAGTATATATAATTATATGAAAATGCGAATGCATGACGATGCTTCAGGAATATGCATGATGATCGATAAATAGTATGAATATGCACAATAATATTTGTTACATATAAAAATTTCATTTTTGAAATCTAAATAAACAATTCTTGATGCTTTTGCAGATACGCATTCAATTCGATTATATATATTTTAATTATTTCAATTACAAATCTATAATATTTTTTTATGAATATATTCAATTGTAATGCATTCCAAATTGTGCATAAATCTCAAAATAGAAAAACTATGATCGTGAATAACACAAGGGCTTCGAGGAGTCTTAGCGCGCATAAAAGGGTTATAGTTTAGGTAAATTTTTTTTTTTGACCTAGTTCTCTATAACCTTTAGCTCTGATACCAATCTTTAACACCCCCAAAGTTCACGCAGCGGAATATACAACATTTGGGTGTTAAATCATAGCACAATTACACAAGGATATAGAAAACGACTCAAAAAGAGGCGTTTAAAAATCATGTTCCATTTAGATGTTTTAAGAGTTAATACAAACTTACGTCCCACAGAAACGTTACCTATTTTATAAACATAAGTTTTGAAAACTTGGATTAATGAGGTTTATAACATGGGAACAAATACAAGTTCTTAACTTTGCGCGACTCCTCGTACATAGCGACCTTCACCCTTGGTTACCTGAGATAAAACATGCTTAAAAAGTCAACAATAATGTTGAGTGAATCCATAGAGTTTGTAAGAGTTAAAAGAGAACACAAGTTTTTGTTCATCGTGTGACTTGTTGTACGGACAAGCCATTATTCAAGTTTCTATTGCAATAAGCTCATGACACCGAAGCCTTGACGTTAACACATATCTTGTATGTAAATCATGTTGCCTCATAACTAGGTATTATTGCCTTATACCTAAATTCTAAATACAAATTGTCCGTTGACTGGGTTGTCGAAAGGATTCGATTATACCCCCCGGACCTGGGTGTCAAACCCAATAGAGATATTTATTTGTATAGTGCTTACCCATTATAGGCAATTAACAGTTCATGATGTGAGGTCTTTTGGCAATAGCTACGCATGCAATTTTTATATATTCAGGGTCAGGCATTCCCATAAAGTTCTTGTGCTCAGTTTATAAAACAAGCATGTATCTCCCTCGCAGGGTTTTATAAATACAGTTAAAAGTTGAAAGGCGAGGGCTTGGAATACCTTGAAGCGAACGGTATTATTCAAGTATATAAGAGCTGGAGTAAGACAAATACTCTTAAGAGGCGACCTAAAATAAAAGTGCGACTTAGTAAACAATCTATACTTACGCTGCAAGAAGATGAAATCAAATGATGACTTTATAAAAGTTTTACTTATGTCCGATCTTTAGCATGGCATTGCATTCAAGTTTTTTTTATTGGACCAATTTTTACCCTAAATCAAATGTGTCCAATCTGTATGAATATGTTTATTCATACCATGTTTTTACTTTTACTCTTTACCCGTCATATCACACAAATTACCGTTTTGGTTTTACGTCTAGTAAATTTTTGTATAAATTCTGAATAAACTTTACAACTTTGTCGGATCATAAATTCAAATCCGTAATTCTTATGAGCATGAGGTTTCACCTCCAAGAAAGCATTTTGAGTCAACATTTTCAAAAATACAGGCCTCACTGTCCAGGGGTCAATGTATCCTGTGTGAAATTACATTTTTACCCTTCTATGCAAAAACAAGTTTTTTCTGAATATTTTCACCACGAAATGACCATTAAATCAAAATCTATCATGCTATAAACGTGAGACAACTTGGAGATGGTTTTGTAGCTATTAAGTGTCCTCTACAGGGAAAAATTTTTTTTTCAGAAAGTTAGTGCAAAAGTATGGGGTTTATACCCCGTTTTCCCACTGAGTGCAAAAATTGACTAGTTTTAGTAAATTGGCCGTATCTAGCTCATCCGGAGGAGATACGGCTCTATCCAATTAACCACATATACCTTAGACACATACCAACATCATTATTAAATTTACCAGGTACCCTATTACCAAAAATATCTCGTAATCCATCTGTTTTGATACTGATGTAAAAACAGTTTCATAACCCTATTATAATCCAATCCAAACATCATTTTATTCTCTTTAAAATTTAACACAATGCCATAACTAATGATTAGACACATTAGTAAACATAAAAACTTAATATTTTCAGAATCTAACATCCATTTGCATGGTCCAAAAACGAAATAAAAATTGAGAATAAAGAATAGATCTTACTAAGGGTGGATTTGAGCTAGAGAATCAACAAACAAAAACACTCTCTTCTTGCTAGGGCTGGTCCAAACCAATGCAACCCTTAAATCCAGCGATTGAACACTTACTTAGCCCTAAAATATCACCAAGAACTTTCCCAATAAAACCCCAATCAAATGGCTTCAAGAATCACCAAGAAAACTAGTCCTAAACACCTTCAAATCTTCAAGAAACTATACCAAACTTTGCAAGATGCAAGAGGATGGTGTTATAAAGCCTAAAATGAGTTGAATAATTTTGTGAGATGGTGATGGTGGTGTTGTATGAATTCAGCAGCCAAGGACCAAGAAGAAGGAGAGAAAAAAAAACTTTTGAAATGGTGAAATGAATAGTTAGTTTGCATGTATGGGAAATGAAGTGTAATGAGTGGTTTTATGGAAAAATGGAGTATGGTGGAGTGTGGGAAAGGGTAAATCCGGTTTTAGGGTCTTGGGGAGGATAAAATTATTATTTTTTTTTTTGATTTTTGTTTGTGATAGTTTATTTAAAGTGTAGGTTAAGGTTATAAAAGAAAAAAGGTAAGGTTTAAGGTAGAAACGCGAGTTTTAGCAAGAAAATTCGGAAACGCGAATCACAACGGAAAATGAAAATGATAAGAATTATAATTATTGGGGAATAATATGAGGTTAATAAATCACTTACGATGCGAAGACGGAATAGGTTTCTAATTACGGCTCACGCAAAAGCTAAAAACGAGAATTTCTTACTAAATCGGGTAGACGTAAAACTTAACAACTCGCTTAAAAATGAAAATAGAATTAAAGCTCGGAGTAAAATAATGACCTTGAATACGGAATGTTACATCCTCCCTTCCTTAAGGGAGCGCCGTCCCGGCGCTCGATTTCTCCTGTTCGCTTTACACTTGCTCAAGAAGAGTTGCGGTTATACTCATGTCGTCGTCGAGGTTTCTAACAAAACTAAATGAGAAAAAGTCAAAACATCAAATACATGCAACGTGCATAAGAGAACGGATTGAATGTCGCGAGAATTCTTAAATGAAAAGATAAAATACATGAATCGAAGAAGAGGCCATTGGAAACGAGGAATTTAACAAGTCGTCAATTCTTGGAAGCAGTTGATGGTTCATTACTATTAGCTCATCAAGTTCGCGGCGGTCAATACACATTCAGAAAATCCCATATAACAAATCACGAGTCGAAAGAAGTTCATAGCCCAAAGAATGATTCGTACAAACGAACGCACGCTATGCCAGATACACATAAGCCCACTCATTCACAATTCGTCACTTACATAAAGAGGCGTCCCAATCCATATAAGTGATGAATTATGAACTTATGGTTCGGTGGTTTATAATTTCCTTATTCAAATGAAGAAGCGTCCTAATTCATTTCAATAAGACGATTATAAATCATCCTACTTAAGCATGGCCGACACGAACACAATATCAAAACAATGCTACAATAAGCAAAAAGGAGTGTCTACCTGATGGCATGATTCTTCAAAATCCGAAGAAGTAACAAGAAGAGTAATAAGACGTTTGTCCATCATGTTCCAAAGGTAAGTGCCAAAAGAAGGCACGATTCGAGGTGACAAGATAAAGCCGCACTTCCATCAATTAGAAGATTTCAAAACAATGGATTACAACACAACATACGCGATTCAAAAGCATAAGAAGAGTGTTCTATATATTAAAAGCAATTAATTAGCAAACCGCTCTTGTGAAAGAGTAATTACTAATAAAATATATTTCCGAAAGCATGGATTATAAATTACCCTTAGGAAAGGATAAAGATCAAATCGTTCCCGAGTCGTTTTCCCAACGAAGTGTGAATTGAAAATCTTGTTTCGGTTCGTGATCGCGTGCTTGAATATTCAATATTTTGGATTTTGATTCTAAATCTAAAAACGCAAAGGGAAAGCACATAAAGGCACGCTAATCAAGAAATTAAGGCAATTTAAAAATCCTAACGAACATTTTAAACATTAAAAACTTATTAATAACTAAAATAAAATTAACTAAATTAACTAAAATTGACAATTAAGACTCAAAAACTTAAAATGCAAATTTCTAAACTTAAAATGTATTAAACTAATTTTTAATAACAGAAAAATATTTTTTTGAATTTTTAAACTAATTAAAACTATTTTAAACTAAATAATACTAAAATTTAGACTAAAAATACTAAACTTAATCCTAAAAATTTAATTTTTTTTATAAAAATCACTGATTCTAAGGTTATCAAAGAAAAACGAGTGAAAAAGCTAAAGCCAATAAGCTGGGAAAAATCAAACAAGCAAATTTAGCATAAATTTAAACTAGGCTTTTATATTAAATGGTGCAAAGGTTAAATGAAAAAGTCCCAATGGCAAATTGGTAAGTGCGTGTGTGTTGTGTGAGGGAGAGGTCGCATGTTCGAGTCTTTTGACCTACCTTTTTATGAAAAACATTTTTTTTTGAAAAAGCTAAAGAATAAGCAACAAAAAGAAACTTTAATGAAAGACTTAAATCCATAACTTATTAATAAGCTAGAAAGGACCAGTTAAAAGTGATAGATTGCTTATTTGCTTTTAGCTTTAACTGTTAGATTTCATAAGCATTAATAAGCCTTAATAAGACTAACAAAAGGAAACAAGCTAAAACAGACCCACCCTAGACTCGAATAAGCACTTGATGACAAAAATAAGCAACAAATAAGCTGAAAAGCATTAAAAAGTCTCAAGACAGTTTGACAAAACCACTTTATAAAGGACCTTAAACTAACTTTAAGCAAATAGAGGAACCAATAAGCACTTGCTATAAGCTGAAAAACTAAAAATAGAAAAAACTTATACTACTAACTAACATAAATAAGCTAAAATTTAAACAACTATTTAAAGAAATAAGCTAGAAAAAGGCAAATGAAACTGACAGACTACTACTTTTGTTTTTGAATTTTTTTTAGATAACCGACCCTTTTTAAGCTTAAAATGAAGACTCCAAAACACTTTTACCAAGCTAAAAACTTGAAACAGATTGAATCTAGACTACAATAAGCTAAAATTAATCAAAATTAAACAAAGTAAAACTAGATTCTTGACTCAAAAGGTCTGCACATAAAGGACTTTTAAGCTCAACCCAAATACTTACTACTAGATTGTTTTTAATCTAAGATGCCCTAAGGCTTTTCCAAAGCCTTATAACTCAAAACAGATGCTACTTGATGCAAATGAAATCATTTTTTAGTAAAAAACCACACCTTAAATGCATTTTTGAGAAAATTGACAAATAAGTTTTTTGAAAAAACTTTGAACCTGCATACTTGAACTTTTGATAACACAAACTTCAAACCTTAACAAAACCAACTCTAAGCTTATTAAAACTAACTTTAAGACTAATTTAGAGCTAATAAAAACCAATTTGAACACCAAAAACAGACTAACTCAATTTTGTTGCATTATCACTACTTATCCCAAACACCCCTTTAAAATTTGAATATTTCTTTTTAAGCTAATTCAGACCTTAAAATGCCTTAAATGTTGAAAATAGAATAAGTACCATAGATAATAAGTACTTAGAAGCAAACACCTCAGAAGAATAAGCACTAAACAATAAGCTAATCTAACAAGCAATTTTGACTCTAAAATAGACAGATTCTTAAAAACTTAAAACAAGCTACTCTAAACTATAAACTGAATTTAATAAGGTACTTTTAGACTAAATAAGCACAAATAAGCAGTAATAAGCACATAATAAGCAAACTAATAAGCTGAATAAGAAAATTAAGCTAAAATAGAGAAATAGAATATGTACCTTGATCCCAGCTAAACAGGGATCTAAATTTCTTTTTCAAGCATGGATCTACAAGCTAGCTTACAGAATAAGCTCTGGATAAGCCTATAAGCCCCTTCCAAGTCGGCTATCTTCAAATGATTATTCATTTATTTGAGGTGATAAAGACAAGCTGCTTATTTAGTTAAGCTTAAAGGAGGCTTAAACTGAATAAGTATAGCTTATAAGGTTAATTATAAGCTTATAGAGCGTATAAATTAACTCATTTTAACAAATTACAATAAAGTAAAATAAGAATTAACACAAGATTTAAAAGAAAAACTGAAATTTTATTAATATTGAAAGGATTACAAGCTGAAAAGGAAATTACAATAATGAAAAAGACAATAAGCTTAAAATTACACTAAATAAGCTAGATTAAGAACTACACTAAGCTAGATGATTTCACTGTGTGATAGAGCCACTCTATTTATAGTGAGGAGGGGATGATTCTAGATCTTCAGGAGCGTCCCTAGCATCAATCCTAGCCCTTCAATCATAGTCAATCCATTTTGAGCCCTTGATCACTCTCTCCACGTCTCTCACCAGTATGAACCCTTTAGATTGCCACGTGGCCTAGTTTGTGTTCAGACGTGTCAGGCTGGCCCTTCTATAAGGATGGCGTGTGTAGACAGGGTGAAGGGTATTAACTTGTTTTTCTTTGTTTTGTGTGTAAAAACAGAAGGGAAATGAAAGAGATAAACAGTAAATTTTGACCCTGCGTTTATATCACTTTGACTTAGACTGGGTTTTGGTGGGTTTGGGCTTTTTTATCACTTTGTGACCGAAAATGGTATTGGATTTGTGATTTATATAAGGGCATATTATTAAAAGGCTAGGAGGCTTGGTAATATTTAAATATTAATGGGCTGACCCGACCCATTAAACGGGTTCGGGTTGGCCCATCAAAAATGAATATGCGCTCAATTTTCGTTTTCTCACGCTCTTACAATCTCGTGCTTGGTTTTGTCCATTTTTGGCTTCTTTTTGTCCATTTTTGGTATATCCGTTACCTGCAAGACACAATTCACAATACACACATATACAATGCATTTTTTGTGTATTTTTGGTCATTTAAGCTCGTTTTAATAAAGAGAATTGATATGTGATTAAAAACATATCAAAATTCCCCCATACTAAGCTATTTTCGTGTCCTATACGCATGTCATTACACATCATGAGAAAACAAAAATTTCAACCCCCTTAGACTAATTACCTCGATAAGTAGCTAAGTGTTCATCTAAGGGGATTAGGAAATTACTAGTTTAAAACGCCCTGTTTTATCATTTTTATATATATGCATAAATTTATTATTATCACTAATTTTTTTTGTGATACTACAACATTTTTGACTTTCATTATTTAATCATAACTTTTAGGATCACGGAACAAGAAACACTTTTAAATAGTGTCCAAAAGGATAAATTTCATGTCCTTGATTTTTCAACCCCCCCAAAACCAACTTAAAAATGAAAATCATTGTTAAATACAAGTTAATATGCTAACACTAACTCATAAATGCAATTTGGTCCCATAGCTACTTTCTGCCCCCTTATTCTAATCCTCTTAAGATTTTATTTTATTATTGGCGACATATAAAGTAAACCCGGTTATAGACCATAATTAGTTTGAAATATCCTTTCCTAAAGAGATGATATTGTGAAATAAGGTCTACATTAAGTTCTAATTTCGCATGAATTTAGTTATCCTTTTTATTACATCCGATAACAAACACCACAAGTCCAGAGACGGAGGCTTTATTTAGATAACCCCAGAGTCGAAATTTGGCTTTATTCTTATTATTATTATTATTGCTACATTATTATCCCTCGGTCCTTTAAACAACTGTCACATCGGTATGCGAGCCGACCATGATCTAGAGTCTATTTGACCATAGCAGTCTCGGATTATTACTATGTGCCTTATTTAGAAGACTGCAACATCGGTTGTGAGCCGGCAAGATGCAGTAAACTTTTATCAGCCCACAATTTTATTATTATTATTCATACCTCCACCCTTTAAACGACTACCACATCAGTTGTGAGCCGGTAAGAGGTAGTGGTCTTATTTTGGCTTTGGTTTATTACATAACTTATTATTAGCCAAATTTCAAGTCCTGTGGTCTTTTAACTACCTAGACAACAGTAGCGAGCCGTCAGGAATCGGTAGCCTATTTCCCCACAACACTGACAAAACCTCGATGTGTACCTTACTTTCACCAGAAGGAATCTCTACGAAGTGATTTAAAGTAAGAATCGCAAAAACCTAAAGTAACTTTATTTATTCAACAATTATATAAAGTTTATTAAGCTGGTGGGAGCAAAAAGCCATAATTAACCTCTATGAGCCTTAAAGAGATCCAACTACTCTATGTTTAGCATCCAACTTATATAAAACTCTATCACTTCTCGTTCTTCACAAATTTAAAATCTTTAATAAAAATATCCGCGAATGCTTAGTCTAATAAAACAAGCTTTGCATATTTAAAGTCTATCATGGAAACTTGCAAACTCTTGGCTCTTTATAAGCTAGAATTCGTGTTTTAAAGCTTCTTGTATAAAAGACTAGCAAAAGCTTAAATTAATATAAGTTAAGGGGCAAGCTAGAGCGCAACCTGCTCGGTCAAGTCAAAATTTATTCCTTAAAAACACAATACTTTGTGTCAAAACACTTATTCTATTTTTGAATTTTTTTAAATTTTGGCAACAAATTCGTTCACAGTGGAACTTCAAAGGTTGAAGCATCCAAATTGGTCCTGCACGACAACACCGAAAGTAAGTCAGACAATTTTTTGGGTTTAGCCGATAATACGCGAAGATTCATTGAAGGTTTTTCGTTGATTTTCCAAGCCTCTAAATAAATTGACCGAAAAGAACACAAAGTAAAATGGGGTACGGACGAAGAGAGCCTTCCTAACTTGAAGCAAGTTTTATGTTCCGCTCCTACCATGCCTTGACTGAGTAACTTGAAAACTTCGTTTTTACGCGATGCTCACCCAAAGTTTGAGGCTGTTCTGAAGCAGAGGGAAACGGTATAGCAATATGCCTCTCGTCATCGAAGAAACATGAGGAAAACTACACACCCATGAATATAAACTTGGTGCTGAGTGTTTGCACTTAAACTCTGGAGCATATTTGTATTTAACAAGTGCCTAGTTACACAGATCATAGAGTCTGCAGTACACTGATCAAAAAGAACTCAACATGAACACGGCGATGGATTGAACTTTTGAGTGACTACATTGTGAAAATCCGTTACCAATCCTGGTAAGGCCAATTAGTGGCCGATGCTTTGAGATCAAAGGACAGAGAAACCAATAATGGTTTAGATCTTTGGTATGACGAACACACCAATTTAACCTAAAAATACTCAACGCTCAACTGATGCATTAAAAGGAGGAAAACTGAAGCCTAAAATCTTGGAAACGAAGCAAGCCGATATTGAGACCCTCTCTATGGGAATTCAATGCGTGGAAGGGCGAATTTGGTACCATTATATGGTGATTACCGGTATCTGATCAGGCATGAAATCTAAATATTCCATTCACCCGGGGTTAGACAAGATGTACCAAGACTTAAAGAAGCTTTATTGGTGGCCGAACATGAAAGCTGAGATCGCTACCTATGTCAGTAAATGTTTGACCTGTGCCAAGGTAAAGACTGAGAACCAAAAGCCATTCGGTCTACTCCAACAACCTGAAATCCCAGAGTGGAAGTAGGAGGAAATAACCATAGATTTTGTCTTAGGACTTCCAAGAACGCCAAGTGGTTATGAATCCATCTGGGTTATTGTTGATCAACTAACCAAATCTGCTCATTTCTTGCCGATGAAGAAGACTGACAGCATAGAAAAACTCGCCCAATTATACTTAAAGGAAATTGTATGTAAGCATGGCGTACCTACGTCAATTATCTCTGATAGAGACAGTTTGTTTACATCAAGATTTTGGAAATCACTGCAAGAAGCGATGGGAACCCAACTGGATATGAGCACCGCTTACCACCCAGAGACAGATGGTCAAAGTGAGAGAACTATTCAGACGCTGGAGGACATGTTACGAGCATATGTAATTGATTTTGGTAGTATCTGAGATCGACACTTACCATTGGTCGAATTCTCCTACACTAACAGTTATCATGCGAGCATCAAGGCTGCGCCATTTGAAGCTTTATATGGGCAAAAGTGTAGATCGCCAGTTTGCTGGAGTGAAGTTGGAGATAGCCAACTCACTGGCCCAGAATTGGTCCGAGAGACAACAGAAATGATTGTTCAAATCAAGAACCGATTGCTAACTGCCAGAAGCCGTCAGAAAAGTTATGCGGATGTCAGACGCAAACTGATGGAATTTCTAGTGGGTGATATGGTCATGTTAAAGGTATCGCCTTGGTAGGGCGTAATTCGCTTTGGGAAACGTGGTAAGTTGAGTCCACGGTACATTGGGCCTTTCAAAATCATAGAAAGAATTAGTCCCGTGGCATACAAGCTGGAGCTTCTTGATAAACTTCATGGAATTCATAACACCTTCCATGTTTCAAATCTCAAGAAATGTATGGCGGATGAAAACTTGGTTATCTCACTTGAAGAGATCCAACTTGACGACAAATTGCACTTTATTAAAGAACCAGTAGAAATCATGGACCGCGAAGTAAAGCAGCTCAAGCAAAGTCAAATTCCCATTGTCAAAGTTTGATGGAATTCAAAGAGAGGTTCGGAATATACTTGGGAGCGAGAAGACTTCTTCAAAAGAAATTACCCTCATCTTTTCTCGAGTAATCAGAAGACAAGAAAGAGGAATCGACACCGGGACGGCGCTCCCTTAAGGAGGGGAGGATGTAACATTCCGTATTTAAGGTTACTATTTATTCCAAACTTTACTTCTATTTTTATTTTTAAGCAAAGTCATTAATTTTACGTTTACCCGATTTGGTAAGAATTTCCCGTTCTTAGCTTTAAGTGAGCCGTATTTGGGAATCTATTCCGTCTTCGTGCCTTAAGTGGTTTAATATTCTCATAATACTCCCCGATGATTATAATTTACACCATTTTCATTTTCCGTTGTGTTTCGCGTTTACGAAAAATTCTAGCTTAAAACTCGCGTTTTACCTTAAACCTTACTTTCTAAATACTTATACTTACACTATACTTTAATTAAATTATACTCAACTAAAAATCAAAAAAATATATATATATAAAACCACCCTAAACCTAGCCTAGGCCGGTTACCCATCTACACACACAACACTCTTTCAAGTTTCCCATAAAACACCATCATTCCCTTTTCTCTTCTCCATACATGCAAGACTTTTTCCCATTCTCACCTAGTTTCAAAATCCTCTTCCTTCACACCTTGGCTGCCGAAATTATACACCTCACCACCACCATCTCACAAATTTAATCAACTCCTTTTAGGCATCTTAACACCATCCTTTTGCCTCTTGCAAAGTTTGGTGAAGTTTCTTGAAGATTTGAAGGTGTTTAGGACTAGTTTTCTTGGTGTTTCTTGAAGATTTTGATTGGGTTTTGATTAGAAGAGTATTATCCTCATTAGAAGAAGGTTATAAGGTTGTTATTATTGGGTTACCTTGGTCGATTTCAGCCAACCCAAGAAAGAGGGTATTCTTGTTTGATTCCTAGTCTCAATCTCTCTTTTAGTAAGCCCTAATTTTCTTTATTTGTCTTATCTTTTTATTTACTTGTTTTCTTTAATTTATAATCCATAAAAATGGATGTTAGATTCTGAAAATATTAAGTTTTTATGTTTACTAATGTGTCTAATCATTAGTTATGGCATTGTGTTAAATTTTTAAGAGAATAAAATGATGTTTGGATTGGATTATAATAGGGTTATGAAACTGTTTTTACTTTTTCTACATTGTAGCAAAACAGATGGATTACGAAATATTTTTGGTAATAGGGTACCTGGTAAATTTAATAATGATGTTGGTATGTGTCTAAGGTATATGTGGTTAATTGGATAGAGCCGTATCTCCTCCGGATGAGCTAGATACGGCCAATTTACTAAAACTAGTCAATTTTTGCACTCAGTTGGGAAACGGGGTATAACCCCATATTTTTGCACTAACTTTCTGAAATAAAAAGTTGTTCCCTGTAGAGGACACTTTCTATTACCATCGCCAAGAAATGGTCTCACGTTATAGCATGTATAGATTTTAGATTTATGGTCATTTTCGTGGAGTGGAAATATTCAGAAAATAAACTGTTTTGACATAGAAGGGTAAAATGGTAATTTCACACAGGATCATTGACCCCCTGGACAGTGAGGCCTGTATTTTTGAAAAGTAGACTCAAAATGCTTTCTGGAGGTGAAAGCCTCATACTCGTATGAATTACGGATTTTGATTTATGATCCGACAAAGTTGGAAGTTTTCAGAATTTTATAAATAAAAGTTACTAGACGTAAAACCAAAACGGCTAAATTTGTGTGAGTTGACGGGTAAAGAGTAAAGTAAAAACATGGTATGAATGACATATTCATACAGATTGGGACACTTGAATTTAGGTAAAATTGGTCAATAAAAACTTGAATGCAATGCCATGCTAGATCGGACATAAGTAAAACTTTTATAAAGTCATCATTTGATTTCATCTTCTTTCGCGTAAGTATTAGATTGTTTTTCTAAGTCGCGCCTTTTATTTTAGGTCGCTCTTAGGAGTATTTGTCTTACTTCAGCTCTTATATTACTTGATATTACCGTTCGCTCAAGGTGAGTTCATAGCCTCGCCTTTCAACTTTTAACTGTATTTATAAACCCCGCGAGGGAGATACATGCTTGTTTTTATAAACTGAGCACAAGAACTTTATGGTATGCTGGACCCGAATATGATATAAATTGCATGAGTAGCTAAACATTATGAATTGTTAATTGCCTATAATGGGTAAGCGCTAGTATAAGTAAATAGATCTATTGGGTTTGACAGCCCTGTCCGGGGGTATGAATCGAATCCTTTCGAGCACCTAGTCATGAACAAATTGTATTTAGAATTTAGGGTATAAGGCAAATAATACCTAGTTTGAGGCAACGTGATTTACATTACAAGTTATGTGTTACGTCAAGCTGCATCTCCCACCCGGTGTCCCCCTATCCCCCCCCCCCCTCCCCCCCCCCCGCGCTTATTGCAATAGAAACTTGAATAATGGCTTGTCCGTACAACAAGTCACACGATGAACAAAAAAACTTGTGTTCTCTTTTAACTCTTATAAACTCTATGGATTCACTCAACATTATTGTTGACTTTTAAGCATGTTTAATTCTCAGGATAACCAAGGGTGAAGGATGATATGCACGAGGAGTCTGCGCTAAAAGACCCTGCCAGCTTGAATAGTAACTTGAGTTCTTGGATTTAACGATGTTTTGAGTTGGTTATTAGTTAGTGGAAATCTTGAGCTAATAGATGTACTAGGAAACATTATAGCTTTGTTAAGACTAGCTATTGGATCACCAGTTGGAAGAAATGATGGTACCACGAATCTTGAATTAGGTTATGTTGACAGTACAGGTAACTGTTGTGGAATAATAGGTGGTTCATAGCTTTGTTGTTGAGTTGATTGTATGATTTCTTATTGAGGTGATTGAATGATTTGTTGTTGAGTTGATGGATTGATTGGTTAATATTGTAGATATGGATGGTATTTAGATGGTTAAGGATTGTATTGTGATCTCTGACTGTTGTAAGATGGATGTAGATTATAGGTGCTCGCAAGTAAAGCAACTGGATCCGGATATCTTTGTCAAATTACTCAAACTTCATTTGCATCTTTCTCATTGTGTTTGAGAAATGCGTACAATTGATTAAAGTTAACATTGTGTAGATCCTTTACTTGCTTAGAATCTGTGACAAACTTGCTCCATTCGGGCTGAAGATGATTCACAAACTTCGTATTCACCTGAATTTTAGACATGGTCATCCTAGTGATATTTATATCATTGATCAGCTTAGCATATCTCTAGTAATGCGAGTGAATCGGTTCTCCTGGTTCTGCAGTTTTCTATCAAAATCATCATATAACTTTGACTCATGTTCTTGAAGTTTCAGCTCAGTGCCTTCCATTAATTCCTTAACCCGATCCCATATTTCTTTTGTAGTTTTTTGATGATTGACAGGAGTGTATATGTCGACTGGTAACCCGAGAAATATGATGTTACTAGCTTTGATGTCACAACTTTTCCTTTACTTTTCCTCAAGAGTGAGATCAAACAATGTTTGTGGACGTTTGTGTTCAGGAACACCTTCAGATGTTGGAATAGTAATCTCCTCTTTGAGTTGAAAAGGATGATTCTTAATTGAATCAATTAGCATTTCACCATTCTTCTTCCCTTCAATGTAAAGCATTATACGATTCTTCCAACTATCATACATGCCTTTCTCGAGCATCGGGGGTCGGTTTTTGGCACCCGTCACAATAACATTCTCAGTCATTCTAGCCATTGATTAGATTGATGTTTTGATGTTGTGTGATTGATATTAGATGTATCCTATATATTTACCTAAATCACAAATCAAGAGGAAACGATTTTCGCGTAAATCCCAAATCAAGAAGAAATGATTTTCGCCTAAATCAAAAATTAGGAGGAAATGATTTTTGTCTAATTCCTAAATCAGGAAGAAATGAAAATCACCTAATCAGGAGGAAATGAAACTCGCCCAATCAGGAGGAAATGAAACTCGCCTAATCAGGAGGAAATGAAACTCGTCTGATTTCTCAACTTAGGAGGAAATGAAAATCACCTAATTAGGAGGAAACAAAAATCACCTAATCAGGAAGAAATGAAACTCGCATGATTTTGAAAATTTTTAAAACACGAAAACACTTGTAAAAACACTCTTTTTGATGTTTTTAATCCATTATTTTTGCAAAACAACCATTTATATTCATAAATCTTTGATAAAAATGCAAATTTTATGACTTTTAACAACAAAATCACATATTTTTCAAATTTTCGTAGGTTAGTTTTGTGTAGAGCAAAAAGTAACAAAATTTGTATTAAATACACCTAAAACACCATTAGATCATCTCATGGCTCTTGATACCAAATGTAGGATTCATCTAATATCAATCACACATATAATAATCTAAGAGTTTTAGAGAGAGAAAGAGGATGGGTGAAAAACTAGAGAGACGAATAAAGAGAAATCAACAAGATTAGATTAGGATAGTGATACCCAAAAAGATTCTAGCCTAAAACACACGATTTGGAGGTCGGGGAGGATTAAATAAGTAGAAAGCCATATTATTGATAATGAGAGAAAAAGGAAATATGTGTATGTTTCTAGAGAGAGGGATGAGAAACATGCACACACACTTTGAGATACAAAATGAATCCCCACCCCTCCATGGAAGTATGGAGGGGGTATTTATAGCCCTTGTGTCTTCTAACTATACTAACTTGACGTTACTAGTCCTTATTCGACACAACTATAATAACTAATGTAATTTCGTATTAGTCAACATGTTTTAAGGCTAACAATCTTCCCCCAATATGTGGACATACGGAATTACTTACAATATTCCTATCAAGTACAAATACAACACAAATAAAGTCTTCCTAAGCGCTTCCAAAGCTGAAGATGTCTTCTGAGTACTTCTGGTCTTGAAACTTGTACTCCAGCTTGGATCTTCATTGTCTTTACTTATTCTGGAACCATTGTAGTATGCATGAGTTGGATTAACTCCCCCCCCCCAATTCATGCAGCATGTCTTGAAAAGCTTTCTTCATACACTCCTTTTTGGTGAAGTTTCTGAATTAGCTTCCCCCCCAAACCAACATCCCTATCTTGAGCAGATTTTAAAACTTTGATGTAGCTTGAATAATCTTCTATTTGTCATTGACGTGCATAGCGGAATTTTGTAGAAGAAAAACCACACCAAATACTACTTCTACTTGTCATTAGGTCTTGGTGAATATTCGTTCGGGGGTACATGCGAGAAATTAGCAACAATTCTTCTCACGTATGTATAATACTTCACAAACTATACTAAGTGAAGTAGTATATACTACTTCCCCTGGAAGTTGACCTGGTAACATCAAAGTATACATTTTCCCCTATGATGGTTGCGAACTCTCGGAAGCATCATTGTTGTGTACGTCCATATACCCGAGAAGTTCTTGTCTTAAGCAGAAATCTTGAAAAGTTATGAATGTCGTTGAAGAACTTTAAAATTTTTGCTAGACTGTGAAGTACCATTGTCTTAGAATAACACAATAATATCCCGTGAGAATTGTTGATTACATCTCAACCTTTAAACTATCTGGCTAACTTACCAACCTCGTATTCTTTCGGCTAATGCTGTGACCACATGGTGAAGTATAATCGATATACCAAACTTGAAACTGAAGTAACATCTTGTTACTTAAGCTTGCATTGTTGTTAATTGAAGAACGGTGCAGAAGCAAACCTCTAAGTACCCTATACCCATCATCAAAAGAATGAGAAGTACAACACCTTTTGAAATTATCCACATTGAAATATGCGTGTGACACTGAGTACTACAACGTAACTCCTTTAAGTGATAGTTATCCAGGTCTTCAACCAACCACCCCGACTACTGGAAACTAGATAATCCAAGTCTTAATCATAAATGTATACGTTTAAGCAATTCATCAATCAATATATTAGGTTTGAAGAAAAGGGGTAGAAAGTAAAAGGAAGTCTCGATGATGGAATAAGTAGACGCCTTCATGAAACCTACTTCAATCTCAAATAAGGGATACAAGATCAACTTCGTGATCACTTGTCATTTTTATCCGTACCTGAATCCGTTTGTCGTTTAAGTGAATCTTTAATGATCATTTTAGGATTAAGTGTTGTGTTTTGCTTTGGTGTTTATGTTAGACATATTCCGTGAGAGTTTGGAAAAATTTTGGCAGAGTTTTTGTTCATAAAATTACAAACCGCAGTTCTAAAGCATACACAAACCGCTACCAAGAAAAGTGCACAAACCGCGATAAAAAATGAAACATAAACCGTGGGCACTAAGATGATATAAACCGCTACCAGTTCTGTGCACAAACCACGACCAAACTTTTGTCATAAATCACGACAAGGATTTTGACATAAATCGCGACTAAAAAAGTGTCATAAACCGCAACCTATTACTGACATAAACCGTGATCTGACATAAACCACGAACTGACATAAACCGCGACTTGACATATTCCACTATTCTTCATGACATAAACCGCAAATCATCATCCGATTACACAAACCGCTAATCTTCATATACATTCTGCTAATCTTCATACATATTCCGCTAATCTTCAAACTACAACCTGAATTTTTGTGTACGAATAAGCTTCTAATAAGCATTAAGATGATAAAAGTACAAATGGATGATCCAAAACAACAAAAAATAAGCTTGAAATAAGCTTATATGTGCAGTTTGAGTCGTTCAAACCAATAAGCTTCAAAGAAGCTTTAAAAAAATAGTTTGGTGTTGTTATAATCTATGAAAAGCATGTAACAATAAGCTAGAAACTATAGAAGGAAGAAAGCTTCAAGCTTTTTGTATCAAATAAGCCAACACCAAACAAGCCGTGACCTTAAGCTTATAAATAAGCCACAAAACACCTTAATAAGCAACAACACAAACACAAATTCCTCCTAGGCTTTGATACCAATTGTTACCCATAAAGATTCTAGCCTAAAACACATGATCCGGAGGTCAAAGAGGATTAAACAATTAGAAAGCCATATTATTGACAATGAGAGAAAAATGAAATATGTGTATGTTCCTAGAGAAAGGGAGGAGAAACACACACACTTTAAGATACAAAATGAATCCTCACCCCTCCATGGAAGTATGGAGGGGGTATTTATAACCCTTGTGTCTTCTAACTATACTAACTTGACGTTACTAGTCCTTATTCGACACGGCTATAATAAACTAATGTAATTTCGTATTAGTCAACATATTTTAATACAAACAGATAGAATGTTTTCACCAACCCACTCCCTTCCTCCTAAGCCTCCTTTTATAGGTGGAGGGTGTACAAGTTAACCTATGGAAGGGATGTGGGATACTTTTCTATGTAACTCCGTACATAATATTACATAACATAAACAAGATTCATGAGATCGATAAGAATTGTCCCTAAGAAGTGAATTCCTAACAATTACTGATAGATCACATATGATATTAGTGTTAAATCATATATGATATGTAATTCTAATGCAATCACACATAATTCGATGTTAGTGTTAAATCATATGTGATTTTTTTATGAATATTCAAATTAGTGTTTAATCACATGTGATATTTTCATTCAAGCCTCAACAACGAAAAAAGAACGTAACAAACATGAAAAAACGAAAACAAA
The DNA here is from genome assembly GCA_026074375.1 of Tanacetum coccineum. Taxonomy (NCBI): domain Eukaryota; kingdom Viridiplantae; phylum Streptophyta; class Magnoliopsida; order Asterales; family Asteraceae; genus Tanacetum; species Tanacetum coccineum. The sequence continues at coordinate 2,703 of BQNB010047704.1, read as the reverse complement.
ACCGAAAAAATGAAAAACAAAGTTTTTCGAAAGTATATCAAAGTAGATATTTATAGAAAGATAATTAAATGTTCGTTGTAATGGTATATTTTTCGATTAATGATTAATGGTTTAGGAGATATTTAAGTTTTAAAAAACAAGTGAAATAATAAAATGTTTTTAATCTCAGTCATTTTTTTAGATATGATATCTACTACTTATATAAAGGAGGGTTTGGCAAGGCATCATCTTGCCTAAAATTCTGTGAGAATGACACGTGGATAATATGATTATTAACAATCGTCCGATCATTTTATTCCTCATATACCCGCCTTTAACTCTTTGACCATATTCATTTACCCAAAACAAAACGGCTGAGAACATAAACTTAAACATCTAAACCCTAAAACATCCAAAAATCACAAAAAAGTAACGGCTCAAGAAAATTATATCACAAACAAAATAGATCCAACTGTTTATAATCATGCATTTTTTTTGTTATCTGGTGCCTACTAAAGATCCACTGCTTCTTCTGATCCAAAATAACCAAAAAGGATGTTTGATTTTCAGAAAAGCAAATCAACCAAGCAGATAAAATTGGTAAGATTTATCATTTGAATTCTCTTCAGTCTCAATATTAATAATTAGGGTTTTCGGAAAATCATATCAAGAATATTCATCATAGAGGTAATTTCTCACTTTAGAGTTGAATTAAATTTAAATCAAGAATTAGTTAACAGTTTATATTGATTAAATGAGGTTTTCAATTTGTATGACTGTTATAAAAAAAATTAAGGATTCAATTCTTATATATAAATAGGACGTGTTTAACATAAAAAGGGATTAGTGTTTGAATAAAATAACTAGTATGATCTATAGAAATATCCTACTTACAACACAATTATGCACGAGCCTCATATTTCTGTGTTAAACATGCATCATGGCTGAAAGAGAAAAATCAATGAATTAGAGTGAATGAGCAAAATCATTTATCTGTTCATATTTCTATTTTATAGGCGGGTTGGGATTGCTTATCAGACTGCTTATTGTGGCTGTTTCGGATTGCTTATAGGGTATGTGTGGGATTGCTTCTATGGATTGGTCATTTAAAAAGCTTATTGGATCGATTAAATGGGGTAAGTTATCATACATAGTGATTCTGGTATTGAATCGCGTTGTCTTTATTTCTTATTTCAATTACTTAATACATTAGGTGCAAGCAGTGTTTATTTAACATATCACCACCAAGACATGGAACTTAATTTTGTGTGCAATGCAAGTGTTTGCAGGATTCTTTAGACTTTTTGAAAGATGTCATCGGTTAGAGTTATGACGCGTCACATCTTTCGAAAACTCAAAAACCCGTTTCATGTGTTAAAAAGTTATTTTTTATGCCTTTTAAATTAAGATGAAAAAAAAATTGATTACCTTTAAATCATATTGACAAGAAATTAATTGTGTATTTGTATTATTTTGACTTCAGGTGTCATAATTTGACCTTAAGTATGTTGGTTTTGATTTTTAGCACTATTTAGAGTGAGAGAGTTGTGGTTGACTATAGAGACGAGAATTTGAAATTTCAATTATTTATTAGCTTATGAGAAAGAAAATAAGTTTTAATATGGTCAAACGAGAATAGGTAAAGGGTTCGCGTAGTCTGTTGGGATTTAAGTTCTATGTTTTAATATTTGACTTGCTCCTCTTGAAACTTTTCTATGGTTACTAGCCCATGAAAACAGGGAGATATCTTTTGCTTTTAGGCACAATGTTTGTATAATCTGTTTGATGTTAGAAAAATATGGTTTTAGAAGGATTTTTAGTTGAATTTGTTGGTTTTAAAATATGTAGATGAGATTGCAAAGCTTTTCCCGTCACTATTTGGACAGCATTCAGCAGTGTTGCAACCAAGCGAATCAAATGATCCAGCTTCAGCTTTGAAGATCGGAGTGGTTTTGTCTGGAGGAAAACCTCCTGGAGGACACAATGTTATTTCTGAGATGTTTGGTAAGGATCCTAACGTGTGATCGAATGTTATTTCAAATTGTCTTTGTATTCTGTATGTATATATTTAATAACTGTTCATTTTTCCTTCTTTGTGTTTTTATATTAATTGAAGAACTGTGCAAGGTAAGTACTCTATATGGATTCAAGGGTGGACCAGCTGGGATCATGAAGGGAAAATACGTGGTCTTGACCCCAGAATATTTTTTATCTATACAGGAATCACGTACCTTTTAACTCTGCATGAAAATATGCTTTATTTCATTCAATGTTGTTGCCTTAGGTAAACGATGTAGTCAGCCTGATGGCATTGTGCATGTACATTGCTACAAGATGTATATAGTATTTCCTTTAGTATTTTCGCCCTTAATTGTGGGGATTTGTATTCCCGAAACAATTCCAACTTGAATGGAATTGACTGAATTTCTCTTTAGTTTCATGTAAATCACAAAATCTTGAAAATGTTAAATATTAATGATATTTTCTTTTTCCTGTATAATTAGTAGCATACCGCTCTTTAGGATCTTAGCATTTGCCAAAGAAAATCAAAGACTATGAAGGTATGTAGATGTGAACAATTGGCTTCTGCAATGACTTAAAGGTATTGCATCTGAAATAAAGTTATATTGATTTTTGTCATGAAATTAATAATTTTGAGTTCTTTAGGATTAAGATGATGACGCATCATGAGTTGTTTACCGTAGGTATTTCGTCATAAATCAT
>BQNB010047703.1:0-31722 GCA_026074375.1 Tanacetum coccineum | reverse complement strand
GCCTCGGTCATTATTTTGCTTGCATAATGTATAGGCCTAAAGTGTTTCTCAATTCGTTGCCCCAGAACCGCACCTATGGCATAATCGCACATAAGCTCAAAGGGCTGGTCCCAGTCGGGGGCAATCAGAATTGGAGCTTTCGTAAGTTTTTCTTTAAAATCTAAAAAGCTTGAATGCAATCTTCAGAGAAAATGAAAGGAGTGTTTTTCTCAAGGAGATGGGTCATGGGTCGAGAAATTTTTGAAAAATCTTTAATGAATCTACTGTAGAAACCTGTATGGCCGAGAAAACTCCTAATACCCTTGACGGTAGTTGGATGAGGTAATTTAGCAATGACGTCTATTTTGGCTTTGTCGACTTCTATTCCTTTCTTTAAAATTTTGTGTCCAAGAACGATGCCCTCTTTCACCATAAAATGGTTTTTCTCCCAATTTAGAGCTAAATTAGTGTCCATGAAAACTTCCATCGTCTTTTCAATCATATCATGGAAGATAGCCATCATACACCTCTGGAACGTGCCTGGTGCATTGCATAAGCCGAAAGGCATGCGGCGGTAAGCAAACGTTCCGTATGGGCAGGTGAATGTGGTCTTCTCTTGATCTTTCGGATCGATTGGTATTTGAAAGAAACCCGAGAAACCATCGAGGAAACAATAGTATTCATTTCCTGTGAGTCTCTTGAGCATTTGATCCATAAACGGCAAAGGGAAGTGGTCTTTCCGGGTGGCTTCATTCAACTTATGATAATCAATACAAACTCTCCATCCCGTTACAAGTCTAGTTGGTACTAATTCATTTTCATCATTGGTCACTACGGTCATCCCTCCTTTCTTTGGCACACAGTGCACTGGGCTTACCCAAGGACTATCCGAGATTGGGTAGATTAATCCAGCGTCAAGAAGTTTTTCAACCTCTTTCTTAATGACATCGTGGATCTTTGGATTAACCCTTCTCTAATGTTGGACCGCTGGTTCGTAGTCCTCTTCCATAAGAATTTTATGAGAACAAAATTCCGGGTTAATACCCTTTATGTCGGAGAGTTTCCAAGCGATGGCTCGCTTTCGGGACTTTAGAACCTTTATGAGAGCGGCCTTTTCATCGACACTCAAATCTTTGGCAATTATGACTGGCAACTTGTTGTTGTCTTCCAAAAATGCATATTCGAGATGAGGCGGTAAGTCCTTAAGTTCGACCTCGGGAGGTTCATCAATTGAAGATTTGGCAGTTTTAGCTTCACAAATTTTAAGTTCCTTTCTAATTTCCGGCAAATAATTTCCTTGGTTCGGAGGTGGTGAAGGATCACTATTAAGGAGTGCTTCGAGAATAAGAATGTCCCCCTCTGGGTCATAATAGGATTCATCAACTTCCGGTGAAGTTGGATCGTCGGCTAGAGCAAGAAAAGCATCAGCTTCTTCTAGAAGTAGAAAATCACTATCCCCGAAAGGAGTGAGAGTCGGAGAAGAATTTGAAACTATCGGGTCATATCCGGGAGTGGGATTGCCACTCGCGATCACGTCGGAAAATCCTAGAACTTCCTGAGAATACTCCTCACAAGCTAATTCAACAACGTCGATTCGGTTCGCCGTCATATCATTATAATTAACCGAGTATCTCGAAGTTTGATCAAGATTGTAAGTAATGGCCTCATTGCCCACTCGAAGGGTTAATTCACCTTCGTACACGTCTATCAAAGCACGACCGGTCTTAAGAAAACACCTCCCGAGAATTAGAGGTACTCGAGGGTCTGGTTCAAAATCTACGACCACGAAGTCGGCTGGAAACTGGAATACACCAACTTTAACCGTTGACATCATTTAGCAATACGACTTCGGTCGGGAGATCGAACGGTTCGCTAGTTCTAGTGTCATGACTCGGTGTCATGTTTGGAGGTTAAGCTGTTTCCACACGAAAATGCATGAAGTTTTATTCTCACGCCAAAGATCAGCCAGGGCTTAACACTCATCTCCATTCCGGGAAATTTACATGGAATAAGAATCTGCAGGGTCACCAAGTTTTTTGGGTAACTTGTTAAGTATGACCGCCGAGCAATGTTCGTTCAAAGGGGTTCTAGCCATCTCACTAAGTTTTTCTTTATTTCCGATTAAGGCTTTAAGAGTTGAAGCAAATTTAGGCATTAGAGTCAAAGCATTCATGAAGCTAATTTCGAAACTCATATCTTTAAAGATTTCGTAGAATTTCTTAATTTGTTCGTTAGCATTTTCACGGCGCTTCTCATCATTTCGCGTTGAAGGATAAGGAATCTACGATTTCGGGTTAGGCATCGGCGCACTAACGGGAGCAACAACTGGCTCAGAAACCGGAATTTGGTTTTTAACTAGGACAACCAGAGGGTGGACATCTTTGGTATTTTCGTTATTAGTAGGAAAAACCGTATCCTTTGTCACCTCGGTTCCACGTTCCACTACTTTAGGAGAAGAAGAAGTAGGAATCGTAGGTCCTTGATAAGCAACCAGATTCGGGTAGTTAATACCCTTCAAGTCTTCTTGCGCGTTAGTATACGTATTCTAGGTAAGAGAACCTGAACTCAGAAGTCGAAGACGGTAATTGGGAATTTCGAATTAGAAAGATTTACGTTAAATTTGTTATCTGGTTTTGTAAACCTTGGACTTGATTTTTCATATCCTTAATACTGGCATCATTAGCCTTGAGTAATTCTCAAAATCGGTTTCGAAAACACATTGCATTTGTTGAAGCGGGAGCTTGTTAAGGGGTGAGCTTGGTAACCGACGGTTGACTAGTCGATGTTTGATAAATTTTTCCGTGGTTTGAAGTTATTTCCACGGTTTTTGATTGAAATTGGTTCCTCGATTGTGTTGAAATTATTTCCTTGATCTGATTGAACGGTTTGATGTTTTGAATCAGAGGAAAACCAGGAGGTCGGATTTAGTTTGCAACCATCAGAGGTCTAGAATTGGTATTTCCTTGATTAAAATTAGCCGCAGTAGCTTGTGAAACGTACTCTTGAATGTTGTCTCTATAAACATTGCCATCAACCGCGGGACAATTTCTATAAGAATGAGCACCTCCACAAGTTGCTCGACCGCTTTTATGGGCACGGGAGCTTGGGCTTTTTGCTTGTCGACTTAGCATCGGTCTTCATCTATACTTACATTTAAGTTCGATAACTTCGGTTGTAAGAGCAGCAACATCGGGTGAAATTCCGGGGGTAGATGAGCTCGAACTCACTTTGGCAATGACTGTCTTGTTTCATGAATTACGAACTTTGGATTTACTCTCGATAATTTTCAAGCATTCATGAGGCATCTTATCCAAAAAGTTTCCACTCGCAGCGGAATTCAATGAATCTTGATCATTAGCATTTAAGGCATTGTAAAACGTATCTAGTTGATGTAATTCTGAAAATCCGTGATGTGGGCATGCTCGAAGAAGATCATTAAATCGATCCCAAGCCTCGTAAAACGACTCATCAAATCTTTGTTGAAATCTCATGATTTCGTTTCGAAGATTTATCGTTTTTGAGGGAGGAAAGAATTGATTAATGAATTTTGAAACAAGATCATCCCATGTCAAAATTGATCGAGGAGGTTCTTTCTCTAGCCAAATCCGGGCTGAACCTTCGAGAGAAAAATAGAATCGCATAAGCTGGATTGACGTGATGGGACGTCGGGTATCCTCATCGTTGAGGGGATCTTGTTAATAATAAGGATGTGGAGCATGTAGATCTACTTTATCTTGTCCAGAAAAACTGCTTGTTTTGAGCAAGATTGATCAAACCATGCTTAACTCAAATTAGCATTGATTTCGGGATTACGATTTGCATCCTCGTACCCCTCTGGTAGGTGCCTTGGTAGCAAATTCAGCATAGTTCGGTTATAGGCATTGGAAACTTGGGGAGGATTAGCAAAAGGTTCTTCTTAAATTAATTGGTTCTACAAAAGCCGGTGGGGCTTTGTTGACGGTTATCCAGTTACGGTTTGGTGAACGAGTGCGCATGCACCAAAATGGAAAAATTTATACTAATTTTTTTTTTCAATTAGTAAAATTATTTTAACCGGATAATGAGATGTCATCTTAAACAATAATAAACATTTACTTACGTTTGCTCTTAATATTTACTTTTTAAGGTGAGCCGTTCCTCGTAAATGATACAAATGGCAAGTTTTTAAATCTTTAGTTTGGGAACTTATTGATGGATAATACCTCAATGGAAGGTATTATTTGTTGGTGTTATTTAACCAACTTTGTTTATTTTTATATATTTTTTTATGGACAATTTTTTTATATTTTTTATTTTTTTTATAATTTTTATATGATAATTATACTAATAAAAGAAAAGAAAAATATTTTTTACTTTATATATAATTTTTTTTATATTTTTAATTTTTTAACAAAAACGTAACTTTCAAAAACGAAAGGTTCTTCAAATCACGATCGACAAATCCAAACGAAGGAATCGTAATCACAAATCCCCGGCAACGGTGCCAAAAATTGACATAGCAATCTTATACACACAAAATAATATACTTATAAGAGAGCTTTAAGAAAATTCCAAAAGTGACCCTTAAGGAAAATTCACTCATATATATATATATATATATATATATACATATATATATATATATATATATATTTATTTAAATATTATATATATATATACATACATATATATATTATTACATTATATATGTATAATATACATATATATATGTATATATATTATATATGTATAAATAATATTATGTATATTTATATATATGATAAATATATATAAATATATATGTATATATATATATATATATGTATATATATATGTATGTGTATATATAATATATATATATGTGTATTATATATATATATATATATATATATAAATATATATATATATTATATATTATATATATATATATAAATACTATATATATATATATATATGGGTATATATAATATAATACGTATATTAACCGGGAAGTATGATTCCCGGGTCGTTTCCCCAACGATTTATGAAATTAAAACCACGTTTGTAATTGGACAATGATTGGGAATGGATCGAAGATTAATTTGATTAATCTATTTCTATGAATTATAAACAATTAAAAATAAGCTAAAACGATATACAAATTAGCACGAAAACAAATAAACGGACGAGAAAAAAGCAACAATTAAGCAATTATACTAAATTTTAAAGCTATGAATGCACAAATTTAATTTTTAACCTAAATTAAGAATAAAAGGAAAATGTTAGAAAAGAATATTTTTTTTTTTGATTATTTTTGAATTTTTTATGAATAAAAAGCTAATTTAATGATTAAAATCCTAGAAAATGACAAATTAGTTCCTAAAAATACTAAAAAATGATTTATACTTTAGAAAAATCTAAGAAACGATAAGAACTCAGAAAAATATTTTAAACATTTTTTATATTTAAATCCTATTTTATAAAACTAATTTAAAAAGTTTAAAAATGAAATTTAAAATCTAAAAATGGCAAAAATGATTTTAAAGCTTGTAAACCTTAAAGTAATTATTCTAAATCTGAAAACTATTTTTTTGTATTTTTAAAAATTATTTTTCTATTTTTTATTGATTTTCAAAAATTTTAAACTAAGAAAAATGATAAGAATTAAACTATGAATGCGAAAAATCCAAAAAAAATCACAAAAAGTCCTAAACGATGCAAGGAATTTAAGAAAAATAAAAGCAGAAGCCCAGCTTATCTAATAAGCTGGGAAAAAGTCCTAATAAGCTACGACTTTTATAAAAAATAGAAACTCAAAAATGTGTTAAAAGGAAAATGGAAAGAATAGATGACAGATGAGCTATTGAAGCACAATGGTAAGTGAGTGTGTGTGTGAAGGCAAGGTCGTGGGTTCGAGTCCCAGGCCTTGCTTTTTGCAATTTTTTTTATTTTTGAAAACTTATAAAAGCAAAAGTGAAGATAAGCTAAAAACTAAGACTTTTTGTGAAAACAACTATTTTGAAGGCTGAAAAATAAGCTTAAATTTGCTAAAACTTAAAACAGATTACACTACTTATTCTTTTTGGTTTTTAGAAAACCATGCTCATTCCACGGAATTCGGTCTGAGGATTCAAACCAACACCTAAAGGATTTCTTAAAACTTGTGGACTCACTTGACCTTGACGGTGCAAATAGAGAAAGAACGCGCATGCGTTTATTTCAATTTTCCCTTCGCGATCAAGCTAGCAATTGGCTTGAACGTCTTCCAGCAGGATCCATCTCCACATGGGAGGATCTTACTACTCGTTTCCTTGCTCAATTCTTTCCACAGGAAGGACCGTAAAACTCCGTAACGATATCCTTATGCTCCAACAACATCAAGAAGAATCTCTCTCAGAAGCATGGACTCATTTCAAGGACTTACTTCAAAAAGTCCCTCATCATGGCATCGATCATTAGCTTCAAATTCAAATTTTTTATGATCATGTCTCCTTTCATCTCAAGTGCGAGATTGATCGCGCCGCCGGCGGCAAACTCCGAGACAAGAATGCCAACGAATCTTGGGAGATCATTGAGAACCTCGCCCTCTATGACCATGAGGGATGGAATGACTCAAAGAAATTCGTCAAACCGGTCATGGCTATTTCTATGCCTCAAAACACCCCCAAAACACCTGACCAAAGACTTCTTGAGCTTGAAGACCAAATTAATTTCTTACTAAAAGGATCATGACCGACACCTAAACCAAGCTAAACACACACCCATTATGCGTATGCAGACATAGTTTATTAATCCAACCCTCACTCGCGAAACCAAATGAGCCCACCAAGCAGAACCCTTCGCCTCGTAAATGATAGGTCCAAACCCTCAGCCTGGGTTCATGGTACCAGTTTTGAGGCTCGAGTACGGGATTACATGGCAGCACACACTAAAAGGATGGACAAGTTTGAGGATGCAATTTTCAAACAACGAGAGGAGATTAACGATAGGATAGAAGAATTGTTTGGGCTTCTTAAGGAAACAAAAAAAAAAAAAAAAAAAAAACTGTAAACCAAACCATTGGACTCTATAAAAGTGTTGATTAGAGAAGAGGCTAAATACCCCGTCACCAAAAACATAAACTTTATCTCTCTCTAGATGATAAGGAAAGAAAGAATGATGAAGATAACATAACGATCGGGTGACGGCATTGAAAAAACTAGCAGGTCGAATCCAGAGATGCCAGTAAAGGAAGCCAAGAAGGATAATAAAGCAGGAAATAGAGCCAAAAATAAACCAATCAGGAGAGGTGAGAGGGAAGAAGCAGTGGAGGCACCCAACTCACAGTCTGTAGGATATTACCTAAAGTGTAGGATCAATGAAAAACAAATCAAGGGACTTGTTAATAATCATAGGTTTAATGACTCCCTGTCAGGGGTCCGAGCATGAAAAATGAAAGGAAAGACCTATAATTTGTTACATAGGGGGCTTGTTTATGAAGCAATTCTTAAGAAAAAAATAACAAGGAAGGAGGACATTGGAGGAAACGTTTAAATACCACATAACATAGGAGGTCTGAAACACATAAACGCCCTAGTAGACTAAGTATCCGGCGTAAACATGCCCCTCGCTACTTACATGAAACTAACCGATGAAAGGCCTGCTGAGACGAACATTAGACTCTCCCTAGCTAGCCATTCGTATATCTACCCTTTCAGAATAGAAGAGGACATGTTAGTTGATGTTGCTGGGTATGTGTACCCCACGGACTTCATGATTTTAGACATTAGGGAAGATGAAAAGAGGCCCTTTATCTTAAGAACACCATTCCTGACAATGGCTAAGGCCGTGATTAAGTTCGATAAGGGCACCATAACTCTAAGATCTGGAAAGAGTAAGATAAGTTTCCATAGGATACCTGAATCCCACGGTAAGATCAAGAAAGGGATTAAAAACGATATAGAGCCTATAGCCCCCACTATGACTGTGAATAGGCTAGTCTTAGAAAGGGAGGAAAGGATAAAACTTCATCAGAAAAAGGAGATGGAGTTCCACCAATAGAGGAGCAAAAACTTCAAAAATAATCATCCTGCCCTCGTCAAAGTAAAAGGTGAAATGAATGAAGGAGAAGTCACGTAAGAACGTGTGACTTCAAGTCTAGATACAAGACTCATGAATAAAGAAAAGCGCTTCTTGGGTGGTAACCTAATGTTTATTTTTATCACATATTAGGAGTGTCTTGTGTTTAAATTATTTTCATTTATTCTTTTATGTTTGAATTCATCATTTTTGTAATCATGCTTTGTTTTGTCTTTAACCTCGTCTTTCAATTTCATACTAATAAGGTATTTTGCACATAATAAGTCAAGGGGAAAATATCAGATTTTAAATCCAATTCAAAACATGAGAAATTAAATTGTTTAGAATTAATCACGTCAGTTTATAGTCATATGATTGTATTGACTAATCCCAGGTTTCATGCAGCAATTCATATAGGAAATAACTTATATAATCGAGTGCAGGAAGTTTTTCAAAGAAAACAAAAGAAAATTCTCTTAGAGGCTGGAGACAGCGTCAAGATTTATCCTGACGGCGTCGTGAGCCCAGCTACAAGAAAATTTGAAAATTTTCACGTATTTTTGAAAAAATAATTTGCACAACATTTAAATTTTTAATTATTTTATAAATTTTGACAGTAACCTACCCACCATGATTACTATCCATTACTCTCTCATATCTTTACTAGGTTCATAGAGTCATACCTTATATCTCATTCTATTTATTTTATCCGCCGATTTTATGCTTGGTGTAGTTGTCTTTTTCTTTGATTACAGGTTATACTTGATGAGAAGAAGCTTGTAAGTTCTTAGGAAGTTTCATTAGATGATTCTTAGAGGACGATTTAACCAGTTATCTCATGTTTCTTCCGTATTATTGAGCAAACCAGGGGAGTACTAGTTTCTTTTACTTGTTTTCTTTTCCCTTTATTTGTTTTTACGGGTACTTCTAAAGAACATTGAGGCTAATGTTCAATTTAAGTGTAGGGGGAAATAAGCCTTCAAAACTATTCCTTCAATTTCCATTTGCTTTGTCCTTAAAATGATGGGTAATATATCGAAACATAGAGTAAAAGGTAATTTTGACCCAAATTTATTTTTTTTATGACACACACTAACGAAAACTAAGCATTAATAGTGTCTCATGGATAGGAATGTCTATGACTAGCACAAAAACCCTCAGAATTCCACCCCAAAAATGTGAGGTGCGCCTATAGATTTTTAGGAATTCGGGTATCCATTTTTGACACCCAAGATAATTTATACCTTTAGCTTTCTTAAGTTAAGGTTCAAATGCATTCATATGTGTCTATTCCATCATTATGGATGTGTACGTATGGTCTTTGTCACCTTTTTTGAAGCATTGGTATCGGTATTAAATTTATGAGTGTACCGGTAGTGTATTAAATTCTAGAACTTGTTTTTGTGATGCATCTTGAGACCACATAGTAAGTATTAGGATTTGCTAGAAAAAGCCTAGGATTAACCTATGTTTTAAACCTGTAATTGTTATTATGGTCACATTGACTATATAACTATCCCACACCCTTGCCATGCACTCATTTTTAGTGCAGGATACCCCTAGTTCAACCCTCCAAGCCTATCCTTTGTCACGGTTCTTGTAATTTTCTAGTTAAGCTGGACTATTAATGAAGAGCATTGTCACCTTTGAAACCAATTTTACACCCAACATCCCTTAGCCCTACCGTAATTTGTACTCACTTTTTTAGCACATTATTATTTTTAAACCCTTGTTAATTATTGAGTACATGGTTGCTAAGTCCTTATCCTTATAAATACTGTTTTGGGATGGTTGGGATTCATGGTAATATTCATCTTATGAAGAAATGCGGAGAAGAAATTTGTTACCCCCAATAGAGCTCAATAAGCTCCATGTTTTGTTGATTCCGCCCTAATTCGGGTCATTAACTAGATTGTAGTTATCGAGTATGTAAAAGTTCAAGTGTAGGGGTGCATTTATAAACTCACATGATGTATTATATAATTAAGGAATGGCAGAGCAAAAGTGTATAAAAAATGTATATAAAAAAAGTGCAAAAAAAATGTACGGGCTGCCATTTGTTTATGTTTATGTTTATCATAGAGTTACGAAAAGAAAAATAAAGAGATGGATGTAGAATTTTGTAAAGTTTGTATATCTTGTCCGAGTCTTTGGCTTAGCAACCCAACTAACGTGTATTTTTATAAATAATTAGCTAACCATTCCACTCCAAATTCACCCAAAAAGTCACTCCCTAATGTATCCACATCATTTTTGTTTCAGTTAATTGTTATCTTAACCTACACCACACAACCCTTTTAAAGGAACTCTTTGATAGTAATGATTAATACTTGCGCCCAGCGGTAGATGTTTGATCCTTTACCAAGCCTATGGTAATTTATATGCTATGTGTTGGTCCCACTTCAACACTTCTATAGATCGAATTCCTTAAGCTTATTTAAGGTTTAGTTATATTAGATAAATCTAACACAACTGTAGTAGAAAATTTATGTGCATGTATTAAAGATTATACGGAATCTAATCTTTAATAAGAAGAATTTTCAATGGAATAGTAAAACACAATGATTCACAAAATATAAAAGCTTGGTATTATTAGGCAAATTAATGACGAGTTTCTCTAAAGTATTAGGGTTAAAAAGACCTTGAAGCTATGATAATTCTATGAATGACTCGTTTTGGTTTGATACTCTATCAAAACTATATATTCAACTCTATGCTTTAGGACCTCCTTTTATACACCAAAGAGTCCTAAATAGCTTACAATACTTTCCTAAGTAATCATAGATCTTCTAAACAAGATAACTTATACATATTCTTATACCATAATATCTCATACAATCACATATGTAGTACATAACCTAACTTCAAACAGTACTAACTTCTTTTCTAGCCAGGCATTAACTACTTCTGCGATTAACATTGTACTTTTTGTAGTAACTTTTGTACTAGCAGTAGTAACTACTTAGCAGTTTTTCTTCTAAGTCTCTGAGTAGTCTTAACTTCCACTAACAGTAGTAACTTCCTCTAGCAGTAGTAACTTTCTCTAGCAGTAGTAACTTTGTACTGACAGTTGTAACTTCACAGCAGTCTTAAACACTTAGATAATTTTTCATTGAATTTTTCTAGCAGCGCTAACTTTGACTGTAGAAGCTTCACATCAATGAAGAACAGTAGTAATTCCAAAAGCAATCAAGACAGCTTTTAATCCCAACTATACTCCCCCAAAACTGTTATTTATCTCTAAAATCATCGAGTTTCTTCATTAAAAGCTTCATTAATCACCAGGAGGATGCTTCCAAACACTTCATTGATCTTAGCTGTTTTGTGAGAAGTTTAAGAAGCTGATATGCCATTTCACTGAAATGATCACATTGAAGCTTCTTGTTTAACATATCAGTAATTGTAGCAGGTGTATTAAAATAAAAGGGATATCTTTTTCTACCTGTATGTATTGTGCATATAATTTAGTTTCCATTCCAACACTCTGAAATTCTTGTTGTGATTCTCTAGACTCTGTCTTCAACATGTGGTTTAAACATTGTCTTTAAATCTCCCCATATATTTAATTAAGGTCCTCAATGTCTTGCTTGATCTTTATTTTTTAAGGGGGGATTTTACAAATTCCTCAGAGTATCAAAATCTTCACTGTCAAAGCTTGTGTGCATATGGACTGTAGGGACTATGTACATCTTTGGAACTTTATAAGCTCTGAGGATCTTGTAATTAGTTTTTCTTTCCTTCTTTATAGAATTATTACAGAAAACAATGGTTGGAGGGTTAGTAGCCAAATGAATAGCATGAATTGCCTACTTCTCTTCTTCATCTGGGAACAATTTCCAATTGAGCTCTTTAATCTTAGCTGCTTCTGAATCATCATCCACTTCAGTTGTTTCATAAACATCATCCACCTTTTGCTTTTTAGTGACCTCTTGTTCTAGCTTATCTCCTGCTTGCTTTGAACTACCTTCAACTAAGTCTATTCTATAATCCACAAACATATTTACCCTTTTGAAAGCTTTGTCAAACAATTATTTGATAGTTACAAAGTCTTTAGATTTCAAGTCTTTGTGCTTCCAACCTTCCATGTTCTTAAGGTAGGTAATCATGGGTCTTCTTATGTTCCCTCCTCTTTAAACTAACAATCTTTTCAGCTTGTATGGTCTTTGTCTTTTCCAAATCAAGAACTCTTGTTTGTAAATTGGTACATAATTCCATCAATTCATTATGTTTTAGACTATCCTCACCACTTTGATGTTGTGTTAACATATTGAGAGACAGTGTATCATTGGAATGTTAGATACATTCTCAAACTAGTTTGAGTAATAGTATCCCCTATGGTTTCTTGGCGCTTGGGACCACCACCTGAAGTAGTTCCTAGGGAACTAGATTCATTAGGTGTTGCCTTGGATTGGGTCTTAGCTATGTTACCACTGTCCTGCTTTGCTTCTAAGCTAGAAGCAGTAGTGGCAACCCTTACCAAACTGTCAAATCAAATCCTTATAGACAAACTCTCATCTAATACTTGTTTAGTAAGACCACTAGACTGGGATATCTAAGTGTCTTTTCTCTTTGGTTTCCTAGGTTTTTGTTTCTTTTGAGGTTAAGATGTTGATAGTTGAATAAAAGTGGGTGTGTGATGGGGATCAGTGGGATTTGCTGAACCTTCACCTATTTCTACTTGATCTTGTACTGTTTCCCTTCTAGAAAAACCTTTTACAACCCTTCTCATATTCCCAAATATCTTTTTAGTGTGAGAGGGTGCAATATATATTTTGTTATGAGTAGGCATCCCTTTAGTTTTTTATTCCCAAATAAGAACTTATTATATCCATTGGTTCATCTCAAAATTTGCCTACATTATCCAAGTTCTTCACCATACTTTCCAAAATGTAGTTTGAAAAGTTGAACTTCTGGTTTGTAGGTAAACAGATAATTACAGATGCCATAGTGCTACTAAACTCATTCCATACAGTATTCTTAGAACTTAGGCATTGTAAAATAGTATGAATTAGAAATTTCCATTGTGGGGAAAAGAATGCCTTATAAAAGGTAAGCTTCTGTGATATTTTCTCATACCCCATAAGATGTGTATAGCTATTACATAGAGGGAGCTATTGGTTGAAATTTCATAAACCTTCGCATCACTTCTAGTTGAAGTCTATCTTCTCATAGTTGATTCAGCTATGATTATCTTCTTTCCATCCACTAGGGCATGCAACTGTACTTCCCCATTGACAGTTTTGACCTTGACAGTAGACAAGAACTGTTCTATGCATGAAATGTATATAGTGGGATTGATCTTTAGTGCATATCTTATAGGATTTGCATTTAAAAAATCTACTATCTACTCAAACCCCTTACTTTACATAGTGTTCTATCAATAACAACGGACCAAATTGTGATATATGCTCAAATTTAGATCCGCCATTTGTGTTGGGTTTTATATTGATGAATGATAAATTGAGTATAGGGCTTTGTGATTAGAGAGTATATGTGTGATGTATCGATTAATAAGTGATTGTAACCCTTATCGAATTATTTATGAATATAACATCAACAACTTTTAATTTTCGCCCGCCAGTAGTAACCCATCATTACGTAAGTTTGCCTAGCCGCATTAATTTTTTATTAGCGGTAGCTAAGTTTCATGCCTAACAGCATTAACTTTCAATAGGTTGTAGTAAGTTTATGCATTAGCCAGCATGAACTTTTACAGCAGTAGTAAGTTTATGCATTAGCAGCATTAACTATCAACAGCAGTAGAAGTTTTGTGCCTAGCAGTATTAACTTTGAGTACCCGTATTTAAACTAACTCAATTCAATTCCAACACACAATTATGTTTTTAATATATTCAACTCTCTTTCTATTTTTCAACTCACCACTTCTCTCAATTCTTTTACTCATCAATTCCACTAAGTCTGTTTATATTCCAAAAGCTCTCTTTCTATTTTTATTCTCACCAATTCTCTCAATTTCTTTTTTCTCACCAAAACCTTCTGTCTATTTTCATCCTAACATTACCAGGCCTTTTCCATCGTTAATCTAACACTTTTCTTTGCTTTTTCTGTAAATAATGTTACGTCAAAAACCAAATAAAACACAATCAATAGCAAATTTTCACAATAATTTAGTATTATTATACCAAACAGTATTAAGTCTTATAACTAACAGTAGAAACTCAACAGTATTAAGTATAACTAGCAGTACTAATTATACTTAACAGCAGAAACTTTTAATGACATGAATAACAGTACAAATTCATACAAAACTCCACAACAACATAAAGAGAGAAAAGATTTTAAGGATTTAGCATTGCAATACTAGCAATCAAATATTAAAACCTACTTATATCAAAAGCTTTTGTAAGTAAATCTGTAACATTCTTGTCAATATGGATTTTGGCCATTTGAATCAGCTTCTTTTCATTGTAATCCCTAATAAAATGATGTCTAATCTCTATATGCTTTATTTTTGAATGAAAAAAAGGATTTTTATTTATGCAAATAGTACTGTTATTGTCAATAAAGATCTTGGTATGCATAAAATTGTACCCATAATCAAGTAGTTAATTCTGAATCCAAAGCACTTGTCCACAGCAACTTGATGCAGCCACATACTCGGCTTCTGTTGTGGAATTTGCAACCACTGTCTGTTTCTTGCACTGCCATGATATTAATCTGCTTCCAAGGAATTAACAACCTCCTGTTGTAGACTTTATTCAGCTTGCTCCAGTTTAATCACTATCTGTGTTGCTACACAATCAAAAGGTGATATTTTAGATAACAATGGCCAAATTTTGGATTGACCTTTTAAGTACACTACAAATCCTTTTACATGTTGAAGATGTGAACCTTTGGATTGAATTGGAATATTGCACATGCACTTACTACAAACATAATGTCGGTCTTGAAGATGTAGATACATACAATGAACCAATCATTGGACCTATACATATGAACATCCACTTCTTTACCATCTTCATCTTTGAGCAGAGGCTTTTGAGTTTCCATTGGTGTGCTTGCAGTCTTGACTTCTGTAAACCCAAATTTCTTTAGAATTTCACCAACATATTTATCTTTATTAATAAATATGCACCTTTTCTGCTGCAATAGTAATCCCAAAAAAGAATGTAAGTTATCCCATAGGAACTCCATCTATATTTTCTCATGTATCAACTTCTCAAATACATTGCACATCTCCTTCTTATTGAACAAAGATGATATCATCCACATACACTTGGATAGAAAAATATCACCTTTTGTACCTTTTGATGAATAAGGTTTTGTCACAATTTTCACCTCGTTGAAATCATTGTATAACAGATATGTTGTACAAGGTTCATTTCCAAGCTATAGGGAGCTTGTATGTGTTCATACAGGTGCTTTTACAACCTTGTAAATCTATTAGGAAGTCTGGATCTTCAAATCCTAATTGGGTTGCATACATACACATCTTCTTAAATCTTTCCATAAAGAAAAGCACTTTTTACATCCATTTTCATACACAACAACATCTTTAAATGAAGCATAGCTTAAAATAGCCTAATGCTTCAGTTTTGCAATAGGGGCAAAGTCTCATCCTTAATCATTCCCTTCTCTTAATGGTACACTTATAAGCCTAACCCATCTTGCTTTGTTTCCTTACTCACAAATCCTCTTTTATTCATGTTTTATTCTTGAAGGACCATTTCGTGCCTATGCCATTTTTTAATTGGTAAATCTAATAAAGTCTAATAACTTTTTGTAGCTTGAATTATAGAAAGCGCTTCTGCATTTGCACTTTATCCAGCTTGGATCCTTATTGCATGGAATTACCTTTTTGGTTCTTTTGTGATAAAGCAAAGTAACAAGTGTTTTAAAGGTCTTTATGGTTTGTTCTTTGTTTAATAGTACTAACAAAACCCATGTCCTCCATAATTCATTGACATTCCTTCTTCGTTTGTGTAGTTATTGCAAATCTCTAATTACTGATCAAGAGATGAATCTTTATGCATTTTTGTAGTTGGAGTAGGGACTGACTTGGATTGTTGTATCCAAATGAATGTTCATGTCTAGCTCTGCATCCTCATCTTCACATCACCTCTTGAGAAGTTCAATATGCTAATATTAATCCAAAGCAGCATAATTGGATCAAATGGAATTATATGCTTATTTTTAGTCCAATAGAATTAACCTAATTTGTGCTTAGTAGCATTAAACATTGTTAGTGCTATTAACACTTTTTCCTCTTCTTTTGTTCTTTATATTCACTATCTTTTCTGTGGATCTTAATCAACCTTCTTTACATTATCACTTGAAGGTTTGGATACATCATCATGGAGAATATTTAGATCTTGGGAAAAATGGTAGATCTGCTGTCCATAATGGTAGCAAAATGTAATTCTTTGACTTGGTTCTGTCTCCTTTCTACGCTTGACCTGCATTATCACTTGATTTTGTAAACTGACAAAAAACCATTTAGACTGTTTAACTGCAACAAATTGGTCATAATTCATTATTCTTGTTAGTGATATCAATTCAAATTGAATAATTTCGGTCCAACTCCCTACAACATTAGGTGTATTCTCACTTAACCTAATATGCAAGTTTTCTTCCACTATCCTTGTTCTGCTATTGAATACTCTAAAGGCTTTACTATTTAAAGAGTATCTAACAAAGAAACCTTCATTAGCTTACCATCAAATTTGCTAAGTGATCTATGTATTAAGAATGGTTAAGAGGTCAACCAATTGGTTCTATAAAAACTTACAGTTGGTGTTCTACCGTGAAAAGTTCATATGGGGTCTTGTTTTGTGGCTTAAACTACTAAACACTCTATTTTGCACATAACATATATTAGTATTAATACTTATGCCAAAAAAAGTAGTTGGCAACTTAGAATCAGCTAGCATAGTCCTAGCAGCCTCAATTAGTAGTCCTAGCAACCTCAATTAGTGTCCCATTTCTCCTCTCGGCAACTCCATCTTGTTGAGGAGTTCTAGCTACACTAAATTGTCTTAGAATACCCTTCATTTCACAAAACTGATTCATTTCTCTGTTCTTGAACTTAGTTCCATTATCACATCTAATCACCTTAAACTTGTGAAGTCTACTAGTTTTTCTATTCACAATTTATAAAGGATTAGAAATGCTACTTGTCCTCATCCTTAGTAGTAGAAAGAAAACCATGCTAAACCTACTATAATTCATCTATGGACAACTAGGCATTACATTTTCTTAATAGGCTTTTTACAAACTGTTGGACAAACAATTACATATCGCAAATAGGTAAGGAAGTGATTGAGTCTATATTTTGGTCTTAAAGAGCATATGTGCCTGACTTTTCCCTTTTGACTAAACATTGGTTTTGATCAATTTTCAAAAAGTTTAGAAGGTTAACCTCTTACAA
Source organism: Tanacetum coccineum (assembly GCA_026074375.1). Lineage (NCBI taxonomy): Eukaryota > Viridiplantae > Streptophyta > Magnoliopsida > Asterales > Asteraceae > Tanacetum > Tanacetum coccineum. Next base: position 14,339 of record BQNB010047703.1, on the reverse strand, counting down.
AGATTTCTCTTAACCAAAATTATTCATGGTTTTAAAATTTAAGCTGACCTAGCCTTAATACTTGCCATATTTAGATCATCAGATGTGCCTTTTGACAAAAACAGGCAAGTTAAACCTTTTTAGGAACTAGATTCTTTAAATAAACACTATACGATTTTGTTCTTTCTAGGAAAACTCTAAGTAAAACTTGAATGCTTCATTAATGACTTAAAGTTTGGAGATAAAACAATACATTTAGTGTCATTATTCTCTTTTATTACACCATTTATGAGACACTAAAGAAGATTAAAATTTAACTCTCTTCACAATAATAAATATTTTTAAAATCTAGATTACCAGTTTTAATGGTACTTTTTCCTGTGATTTTTCCTCCTTTGGGTTCCCTACATAAATGTAAAATCTCATCCATCTATTCTTCATAGTATATAAGATTAGGTCATGTTCCGTGTCATGTGCATTGATCATCCACTTTCAATTACTCCTTTATACATTTAAATCTATTTGTGGATTGCCATGCACAAAAGATAAGAAAATTAGTTTATTTTGGGGACCCGTGCCATCATGACTTGGATTTGCCTTGTGCATCAATATATTCAACAATTTTAAGGTTGGTTTGATGCACTATTTGTGTTTAAGATAAATGTCTAAAACTTTATTCTCTTGCTTTCCTAAACCCCAACAAGCTGAGACCTTAACTACATTACATTATTTCCTCGAAACATCATTAAAACTATTCGCTTTTGGCTAGTTAGTATTTACATTTTTACCCCTAAATTGTATTAACCCTTTGATTAATATTACTGTTTTTAAATGTTGTGTTATTATTAATGGGCCTCTTAACAGTTGAATGTGCTGTTTTAGAAAGATATGACATTGGTCTAGCAGCATTCACTGTTGTTTTTGAATGAGCAGTATTAACTTGTCTAGCAGTATTAACTGATACTGCTATTTTGAAAATATTTTATCTAGCATTATTAATTGATACTAAGCCAGACTTTATTAGTACTGCTCTTGGAACCATGTTCTTTTTAGAACAGGGGTGAGTCTTTTTAGCAAAATTTTGATGATTCACCCCTTGAGCATTATTCTAAACAGGTTTTACCATCCTTTTGATTTTGAAACTGTTTTTATGGTAATTGCAATCAACATGCAAATGATCAAAGCTTCCACACACATAACATGCCTTATTAAACATCTCAAAATTTCTTCCTAGTCTTTAAGACATCATATTGTTCCAATTTCTTTGATTGCCTCTTAGACTGTGAGTGTTTTGCCTATGTTTCTCAGCTTGTTTAACAGTTTTCTTAGCAGTTTTCTTTTGTTACTTAGGTTTGACAAACTCTATCATAGCAATACTAGGCTTAATTGTTTTCTTCTCAGTTTTAGGCTGAGACACATTTTCTTCCTCACTATTTGACACCTATTCTTCAATAATTAGGGCATCATCATTCTTCCTAACTATCTCAGACACTTCTTCATCATACTTTCTATTTTCAACTACAGGCTTATTAACAAACTCATCTAAACCAGTAAAAGACAAATTAGGTGTTGGAAGCATGAAATTTCCTGTGTAGGGAGGTGGAACAGCATTATTTTTTCATAGCCTAAACCTTCTTGAAATTATCAACAATCTAACACTCTATGAGTTGTTTAAACTTTCAGATGCATTTTTAATTTTATCTACATTAAATTGAATGCTGTCTTTTTCTTTTTGAAGTTTTTCAAGCTTCTTCCTAAGCTCACTAATAGTTATTTCTCCTACTTGAATATCCCATTTTAAGCCATTAATGTTTTCTACATAAACAAACTCATTCTTTTTATAAAATTCAAGTTTTTCTTCCATTGATTCTAAACCTGTTTTATAACCTAAAACCATTAAACTAGATTTCTATAAATTTCTTAATAGTTGATCATTATGAGATTTAAGTAATTTAATAGTTTCCATATAATATTTTGAACAATTTGAATCATTGGATACCTCTGAGTCAGAACTTGAAGATGTGAGTAAGCATATGAGTGCTTTTAATTGGCCATTCCTCTGCTGACTCACTCCAGTCATATCCAAATAAGACATCACATGATCACCATAGAGTGGAAGTAGATGTTTCCACATGCACACTCCTTCTTGAGCTTTTCTTCTTGTTGTCTTGATTTCTTAGAGCTCTACACTCCCTAGCAAAATGTCCCCTCTTGTGGTAGTTGTAGCACTTCACTTTGGACTTATCAAAACCAATAGTCTTATTGCCATTAACAGTAAGATTCCTTCATGTATTCTTTAAAAACCTTCTTGCCCTCATGGTCAACATGGCCATTTGCCATCTCAAATCCATCTCTTCTATGTCATCAGGATGGATTTGTTGCAAGTCCTCATGTGCAAGTTGAGGACTATTTGGTTGAGTAGCAAAGAATAAACAAATAACAGCATCACTAAGGTTATCAATATTTGTAGAGTAAGCAGTATTAACTTGAGTGCTAGCAGTAGTAACTTCACGAGCAACATTAACTGCTTCATTAGAGCTGCTAGAGTTATTATTAGAAAAGGACACAAAAGCCATGTTCTGTGAGCTTGAACTTGAGCTAGAGATCCCTTTAACTTCTGGTTCATGCACCTTGAAGCCTATCAAAAGTTTGATCAAGCATCTCTGAGCTTAGAGTAGTGAAGTTTTCATATTTCTACTTTAAGAGATTCCTTTGAGTCTTTTTAGTAGCTTCATTCCTACCAAATCTCTTTTCAATAGCTTCCAACAACAACTTAGCATCATTTATAGAGTTAAAATTTAACTGATGTTTCTTGTGTTGCCCACTACATTAAAGTATTTCTAGCCTTCACTTGTAATCTTCTAGTAGCCTTTCATTAAGCAGTTGTTTTAGGCAATCACTTTCATGCCACTCCTTCTACAATTTATGTTTTTGGCAAGGTTTGCAACAATCTCTATGCTTCCTAGAGTGCATAGGTCTATATCTATATGTATGTTCAATCACTCATCTCCATAACTCAAACTCACCCGGTTTTGAGCATGGGAAATTAGTGCAGCACACAATGTGTGCAGAATTTAATCCATATCTCCCCTCCCTCTAGCAAAAGTTTGTCAAACGAATAAGCTTACACAACTTGTTGGTTCTACTTCTATACTTTTATATATCGAATTCTCCTTATGCTTGTTTAAGGTTTTCTTATATTAGATAATTCTTAACACAACTATAGTAGAACTTTGTGTGATTTATTAAAGATTATGCGAGGAATCTAATCCTTTAATATGAGATTTTGAATGGAAAAGTAAAACACATTGATTCAACAAACATAAATGCTCCAATATTACTTTAGCAATTAATTAAGAATACTCTCAAGTATTAGGGTTTCAAAGACCTTAAAGCTATGATTATTTTACTGTATGTACTTGTTTGGGTTTTGATACCTCTATACAAAAACTTTATATTCAAACTCTATGCCATTGGAACTCCTCTTTATTCACAAGGATTCTTTAAACGGCTTACAATACTTCCTTAGTAATCATAATATTCTAAACAATAACAATATAAATCTTCTTTTACCAAAATATCTTATACAAATCACATAAGTAGTACTAACTAACTCAGCAATACTAACTTCTTCACTGGCAGCATTAACTCCTTCAGCAGTGTTAACTTTGTTACTTAGGTAGTAGTAACCCTCTTTTATACTCGCAAGTGTAACTTCTTCGGAAGTTTTTTCTTCTAAGTCTCTGAGCAGTCTTAACTTCTACTAGCAGTAGTAACTTACTCTAGCAGTAGTAACTTTCTCTAGCAGTAGTAACTTTGTACTGACAGTTGTAACTTCACCAACAGTCTTAAACACTTAGAATAATTTTCATTAAAATTCTCCAGCAGCACTAACTTTGACTGAGCAGCATTAACATCAATAAGAACAGTAGTAATTCCAAACAGCATCAAGAAGCTTTTAATCCCAACACTATGACAGGTAAAGAGTGTTTAATTTTATGTTTCCCATAGTAGCTATAATTTATTATACACCCGAGTGAAAGAGAGAATCCCAAAACACTTATGTGAGGTGCTAGTATATGCTTTCCATACTTTTAATTCAAGGTCTAGAAGGTTGTGTTGTAAACTGCTTTTAAAGAATAGGTTAAACGACCCTAATATTGCTATTGTCTAGATAGAAAAGCCCATTTGCTTAAGGACAAGCAAATCCCAAGTGTAGGGGTATTTGAAGAGGTGTCATTTTATACACTATTTCGGGGTCATATAACCCCCTAAATAATATAAATATGCCCAGATTATGTGCTTAATCGTTTGTTTTAGCACTTGGATGACATTTAGAGGACATACACATGACTTGGGCTCATTTGGAAAAAAACAGACAAGATTACGGACCTACACCAAATCTCTTGAAGAATCGTGCTCATAGAGTATGGAGGTCGGGGGTCACAAACATTAACAACCACGTCGTAGTGACTTATCTTGTACGGCGTCAAAAAATTGACGACGGCATCAGGACATACAGATTATCATACTAGATAAGATTATACTTTGTGACGGCGTTACGATATAACTGGATGCCGTGTTAGCAGTTTTTATATATATACGAACAATTTAGGGTTTTAAGTGTGTAACTTTGTATATCTTTTATGGAGCCAACACACAAGTATCATAATAATTTGTTTTCTTTTATAGCCATTTTTAGGGTTTAAAACCATATTGTAACTTACCTTAATCCATGTTTTAATCAAGTAACATTGTTTATCTTTAATCATTCATATATGGTCTATGTGTTGGTTTGAATTGGATCTAATGTCTTGCTTCCTTTATAACATTTTAGGCTTACAACCTCCCTTGTATTTACTTATGATTGCATGAAAGTTGGATTGTAGATCCTTTTACTATTGCTTCTTATGATGAATGTGCATGTTAGGCTTTAGAAAACTAGCCATAAGATATTAAATTGGCATATATGTTTAGGGAAATGCGAGAAGTGTAGAAAGGATACCATCTGGTAAAAATCTTCATACTACTAATGACATCAAATAACGTTACATTTATACCATCATTTATCTCAAATAAATTACTCACTTTTATATAATTATTGCAAGAATTGTTTCTTATTTGCTTATATTTGTTAATTGTTTGTAAATTTAAAGAGTGTTTTGTGAAGTCGTGCTAAAAAGCGCAAAATTTTGGAGATTAATCGATGATATATGAAGATACTTATTTTGACTCATTACGCTATATCCTAGCAAAGTGATATGGCGTTTTCAGCGTTGAACTTCACAAGAAAACGTGTATGTTCAATTCCCCATACGTCATATCCTGCTTACTACGCCATATCCAGCTAGTCAAACAATCAAAGATCTTACATTAAATGTAATAAGGGAAAGATATAACTGATTGATTATGAACGTATCATGCACTCCAATGAATACACCCCTATACGTCGTATTGACCTTACTCAATATGGCGTATCCACTCAATTTTAGAGGATAAAAATAGAAGACTCAAAAATGAGTTTTAAGGGCGCAAAGTTATATTCTCTATACCATAAACATAAAAGTCAATTTTTTGAAGAGAAGAAGAGCAGGCAAGGTCAAGCATCGATCACGATTCCATAGAAGACATCGTGTAATTCCTATACTCTTGTAATCATTTAATTTCTTTATCAATCGTTCCGGTAAAAAACGTTTGTTTACCTTGTTAAATTTGATCATACTTGCTTATTTTATGGTAATAGGGTATTAGCCATATTAATGATGATTTAATGTTTGTTGTTTTAATCCTATTGCTTAATTATCGTTTGATTGTTTTAATTATGTTTATCATCTCATATTATCTATCAGCTTGAATATGCGACATATCAGTACGACTGGGTTCTTCGTGACTTTACTGACCAAATGTAATCTAGGACTGTGTGGGATAGCTTTCCATATCGTGTTTTATATATCTAGACCAATAGGATCACAAATAATGGTCTATCTTTGCCTTTAGATTAGTGAGCTTAGTTGGCCTGGCAGGTGACCCTTGGATCAACAAGTATGTTCTTAATCATTGGTAAACACTTGAACACTGAACTACCAGTATATAAAATACCGTCAAGCAGTAACTGGTTAAAGTCCCAATGGGCTAGGGTTTAACAAGATCACCATTGCTTTAATCCCTAAGTAGATTATAAATAAACTAAAAGGATGCTTTATGCGGATACATTAATGGTGACAGGATTCAACGTGTCTAGGTCTTAGGATGATATCCCGCCTAAGTCTTAAGAATGATATGCCGCTTCGAGATAAGAAATCATCGCACTAAACAAATAAACCAGCATTTAATCGGATTTAATATGGCTAATACAGTTTTCTATCATTTGGCTTGTACCACTCTTTTATCTTCTGATTTTTTTCTTGCATTGTTATTGTGTTTAGAATTGATTATTGTCACCATAAAACATGTGCCAATCTCTCAGGCTGAAAATCCCCCATTACCATTAGAACTAGGTTTAGCATAGGTTTTACAAGTAACTAGAATTAACTTAATTAGAGTAATTTAAATACTGATAGAATATAAGGTTAACGACCTCACTCTTAGTGTTCGACACCCTGCTTACCACGAAACTCTACCCGATCGGGTACACTGCCCGTTAAAGTGTTGTTTTAGGATAAGTCGGCTAGATATAAATTTAAAACTTGGTAATCAATAAATTGTCCCTACACGACAGCACATCAAGTTTTTGGCGTCGTTGCCGGGGAGTGAAAAAGTTTAACCTTTAATTTTATTAGTATTTCTAACCATTAGCTTAGAATAATTTAATTAGTATAACTTAATTCTGTTTGTATTTAATTTATTTGTATAATTAATTGTGTGGTTAAATTCCTACATTATTTAATTATCTTCTAAGTATCTTGTTCTGATAGATCAACTGATATGCCGTATCCACCAGTTGGATACGACGTATCAAACCCTTCTACTCAGAACAGCGTATTGATCTGTGCAGTCTAAACAACGTATCTGCTCTCCAAAACAATACGGCGTATTCTGTAACATCAATACGGCGTACTGACCTTCAGCAGACCCATACGGCGTATTCAAATTAATTGAATATGACGTATTTGTCAACTGATACAGTAACAATTCGAAAATCCTCATGTTTAAATCTCTATTTTCTACTGACATTTTTTCTCCATTTTGAGAAAGTGGTGATTGCTAGTTACAACTCAGGGGATAATGTCAAGCAATGATGATATAGATAATACTAATTCACCTATGATCACAAAACCCGAGCTGAAGAGAGTGAGCTCAAATTTAAGGTATACGGGTTGTCAAAAGCAATTAATAATGTTTAACTATCAGATTGTGAAGTCAAAGGTGTGACTACCAGAGGAGGGAAAACTATAACCGAGACCATTCGCGATACAAATATCATTAATACAGAACCTCCAGTGCTTCAACATGATAAACCTGTAGGACCAAATAAAGTCTTCGATGAAACTAAACCTCAAGAGACAAAAGAACAAACTGTTAGGCTTCCAACACCATTAATTCTTTTCCCTACCGATATAAAAATTGAATGAAAAAGAAGAAGCTCAACTGACGAAAGTTCTAAGGAGAAATCTTAAATTAACTTCGTATAAACATCCCATTACACGAGAAGGCCTTGCCCAAATGTAATGACGCCAAATTCCTGAAAAGGTGTATGTCGAACAAACTAGACTAGGAGGAAGCTTGCACGTTAAACGATGAAATGAAAGATGGCTCCGCTGTCTTGCTAAACAAACTCCCATCTAAGAATAAAAGACCCAGGAATTTCCTATATCCTTGCGATATTGGTAATTTTACATATCGGATAATGCACTTAGCTGACCTAATAAGCCTAATGCCCTATACAATGTATGAAAAACTAGGTCTAGGGGAACCCAAACCTATGAGAATAAGCCTAGAACTAGCATATAGGTCCATCAAGTATCCGCGAGGAATAGCAGAAAACATACTTATTAAAATTGATAAATTCGTCCTCCCTATCGAATTTGTTATCTTAGATATGCGGGAAGACTCTAGAATTCTAATAATCCTAGGGAGACCATTTCTAGCAACAGCTCGAGCTATGATAGATGTATTCAATAAAAAGATAACACTTAGAGTAGGAAATGAAGAGGTGATTTTCGATGTAGACTAATCAATAAAAAGACCTCATGCCGAGGATGATGAATGTTATGGGATTGATGATTTGGATACAACTATACACTTGAAAACCTAGGATATTATATAGAAGACAAACCAAAATAGGATCGTTTTTTGGTAATAACTTGGAGAGTACATCGATCAATCGATTTAGGAAGTTGTGTAAGGCTCGTGACGATTCTGAGGTCTAAAATATCTATAACTGGGAATATCGAATGGAGTAAATAGCCGTACTTCAGAGTTACAGGGAAAACAAGGGCCTGAAAGAATGCAAAACAAGCACCTCTATTCTGCTAGCGCCAATGAAATTAACGAAAAACGACCGAAATTACGGATTTCGAAGCAGATTTTCCAACTATCGTCTATAATGATGCATTGACGTCACGAGAGAATGTTTTATCCGAACCAACTGTAAGTATTTATGATGTAATTAAAACCGACCTAGATTTTAGTATATCATTTTTTGATTCCGAAGACGAAGAATATACTTTTATATACGACAAGGATTCACTTTCTTATAAATTAATCCCTGTCGATGATCTAAAACCGGAACCAGTAAATGACCATGCTAAAATTAATACTGAATCGTGTTCGGAAAACATCAAACCAATTGATAATACTGTTTGCATAAGCAATAAACGAGTTGAGTCTAATAAATGCTTTAAGATAACTCACAACACAAAAAAAGAAACTTTCAGAAATAAATATCTTTACTCTAATTACTAAAGTGATATGTCGGATAAGTTTTCATGAAGGGAAGCCATTAACTTTCGTAATTAAAAATTTATATGCAGCGTTTGGCATTCCCTACCCTAAACAGTATTATAAGGATGGTGTTTACACAAGGATATCGTGGAGGCCAAGGTATGTTTTTCTTTACTTTGTTAAACCTTTGGAAAATTGGTCTCCAAAGATGGATACGTCGTATTGTCTAAACAACTATACGTCATATCAACGAGTTTTAACCAGAGTTGACTATTTTACCCAATACGACGTATTGGGCGAAACCCAATACGGCGTATCGAGTTTGGGTATATAAACCCAGTTCATACGCCGGATATGTTTTTACGACAAACACTTTTTTACTCCTAAAAATTCAAAATTTCACCGAGGCAAATCAGAATCCATCACTTCTCGTTTTTATTTTAGGCATTAAACTACTCAATCATCAGGTAATCATTTATCGACTTCCTTTTTCCTTTTTCGATTAGACTTAGGGTTAGGGTTTAGATTCGATTTAGTTTTTGTGCCATGAAACTCGCATACATCCCCCTGTACATGTTAAGATTATTACCGGAATGATAAACATAGAGTCGATAGGTTTGGGTCAAACGGGTAGAAATAGGAACCCATCGCAAGTTTTAACTGAACAACGATGTAGCGTATTCATTCCTAATGGATACGACGTATCACGGATTTTTAACCCCAAAATTTGAAACCTATACGACGTATCCATTAGTTTAGATACGGCGTATAAACCCTTTTTAAAAAAATTTATTAGTTTAATTCCCTATACGACGTATTAGCTTAGTCTATACGCCGTATCTCTTTGCATTCTCTATACAGCGTATTGGCTTAATCCATACGCCGTATCTACCCCTAGATCAGAATGGTTGAAATTCTTAATATGTGTACTGATTCTATCGATTCTACAGATATGGCACCTTTACCACCCAAAGATCAGAGACACCCATGGCTCAGATATCAGGTTGAGGGGTACACTGAGGATATCGCGCATAACTTCGAGCAATGACTTGAGACAATTTTTGGTAGGTCGGTTAACCGGGTGCATGTGTTAGATTTTGATGGGTTGACCGAGGAGATGAGGCAGACTTTGGGTGGTAGGTTGAGGATGGTTTATACTGGGGATGAGGGGCAGGAGTTGTTTACTAGCCACACATGGAGGAGACTGTTTGAGATCAGGGGACCGTTAGTTCGAGAGTTTATACTTGAGTTCCTCAGTACTTGTAGGATGAGTAATACGAAGATGGGTTTAGACATTGCTGATACCCTATGTTTTAGCTAGGTGGAGCTAGATGTAGGATGACTTAGAGGCAGTTTATTATGGCGTTAGGTTTACATACCGCCAAGGAGATGGCGGAGGATGGGTTTCAGGCATATTGGTTGGGGAGTGAGAGAGTGATCCCCGATAAGGGGGATCTTAGGGATTATTGGATTGAGATTTCATCAAACAGGGATTTTTTAGGGCCGACTCCCTATTATGTTTACATTAGAGACCCTATGAGGAGATTATGCCACAGGATGATATCTTGTAGCATTTCTGGCAGAGGATAGGCACCTGAGAAGGTAACCGGTATCGATCTCTTCTATCTTAGGAGCATGGACCGAGGGACTGCCAACGTCCCATATCTGTTAGCACAGTACTTGTTCAGGCATGCTGTGAGGAGGAAAAGTGGAGCTAGGTTGTCCGAGGGATACTTCATTGGGCGTCTTGCTGCTCATTTTGGCCTTGTTAGTGATGAAGGGTTGAGAGGTCTATCAATGATTACCCGTGAGCTGCCGATGATTGATTTACATGAGCTTGTCAGGCTCAACATCTGTGTGAGGCTTGGAGATACATGGGCTTGGGTAGCCCCGAGACCAGAGAGGCAGCCGACTGCTACGGCTGGGGCTCCAAAGGATGCTAAGGGAGCTCATAATGAGATTAAGGGTAACCAGGCTGTTCTGGCACCCGTACAGGCACCTCAGCCACCACCTGCTGCCCAGCCTAGGACTACGCCTCAGAGGATTGAGAGGCTCAAGGAGGAGGTGCATGAGTTATGACAGAGCATTGTAGGACTACGTGGAGTTATCGATAGATCTATCACTGATCAGTCTAGGTTTGCTACCTGGATGATCAGTTGCATGACTCAGCTGATGGATGCTAGCGGCCGTACTTACCAGGCCTTTGACATCACTCTTGTCGGTAGTTCATAGATGCCCTACCAGAGGTGTACCAAACGTAGGACCGGCGACGCCAGCACCTTTGCTCCATAGCAGCCAGATCCCTGATCTCCCTCACCCTTACTTTTTGATTTCTATCTGTGTACATTTATTTCATGTCATGATGTTTTTAAATTTAAAACATATTATCTTTTGATATATATTATGATATGATGATTTTGGTTTGATTGTGTATGATAGAATCAAGCCTGACAGTAAGTTCATCAACATAACTCATTGATATATTACAAACTCAAGCACTATACCCGTTATAAGAATTAATGCGTAAGAGGAAGAGTATTAAAGAGTGTGAAAAGCTAAAGAGAAAAAAAAATCTAACTTAAAGACTGGCTGAAAGAAAAGTGCTTACCGAGAGATAACCCGACTATTTTTTATTGTTTGTCGTTTGTAAATTTTAATTGTTTGTTGAGTCTGTCTTCCCAGACATTCAATACGGCGTATCGAACCTCTATGGATACGCCGTATGGACTTGTCTGGATGTTATTAGTCCTTTAAATTATGTATTTAAATTCTTGCAACTTTAAAACATTTGTTTTTACAGGACGCAATACGACGTATCCTTGGGTTTGGGATACAGCGTATTGACTCCCTGTACAGTACGTGTGTTTATTTTTCTGCATTGTAACCATTGTAAAACCGAGATAGGAATTGCACGTTTTTTCTTCTAAACTTTTATGCAAGACCTTGCTGTAAAGAAATCGACGAATTGGTGATGGTATCCTCTAGAAAAGACGTGTGTTAAACTCTTACGGGCACTTTGACGCCTCTTCAACACACTTTTGCTCAAGAACTCAAATTGGAGAATCATCTCGAGCAAAATATTAGGGGAGTTCTTCGTTCTAATTCTATTTCCCATTTTCTTTAATTGTTTTATCTATACAACGAGGACGTTGTATAATTTAAGTAGGGGGATGGAGAATTAGAACGCCTACTTGTCCTTCTTTTTACAAATAATATGCTATATGCTTAAAATCATGCCAAATTTAATTATTTATTAGCATACTTTTGTAAAAATTACTAGTTATATGACCTCGCGTACAAATAACCCTTAATGATAAATTGTGAGAATTAAGCCTATTCCGTTTCCAAACTTTTACTAAAAATTCCCCAAAAATTATGAGTGTGCCGGTGATGTAGTGGACTTTAGAACTTGGCTTGGTATATCACTCGAGACCATAATGATGAGTACTATGGATATAGATGGAGTACCATGTTTAACTGGTAAATTTCTAAGAATACACCAAAAGCCTATATGTTGTGATATTAACTAACTACACTTGTTAGTTAACCCCCATATAACCCTTTTCTTACTCTCACTATAAGAGTAAGATACCCATAGAAAGACCTGTTGAGCCATTCCTGTCTTTTTTACACCAAATGTTTATTTCGTTACACCTTTACGCCTTAGCCTACCCTATAGATGAAGCTTATTTAATCAAAGTTGCTAGTTGCTTTTGTGTAAAGTTTTGTAGTTCCCGTGTCAAAGTGAAATTTTCTATCTCTGGTTAGGTCAGGAAATTGCACAATGCAATGAGAATATAGAAGTATGTAGCACGTGTATTTCGCTACTTTCACAATTATGTATTATGTCCGAAGATGAAGTGTTTAAAGAAAAATTATCCGGATGAATTATGATGGTGAAGACGGTGAAAATACACCGAGATTCGTATTGTTATGTTATATATATATATAATGGAAAAATATAAAACCGCAGCAAAAAGAGATGAAGATAATCGGTTCGTTGAACTTAAACCGATAAATTACTTGGAGGATCGATTATTCGTTGATAAGTGGTAAAAATCAACGATGTATAGTTTTGTATAAAAGTGGTCGATATCACCACTTGTCTTGTAAAAGTATGTATAAATAGGGATGATTGGGAAGTTGACCGTTATGGGCACGCCAACTTAGGTTGTCTTTTTCATTCTTTGATCGAGACGTTTGTGTATATATTTCTGAGTCTTTATCATGGGAACGGTCGGGAAAGTTTCTCGCAACTATATACCTTATTTGTTTAGGCTTAATCTATTTGTTTTGTGAATTTTATTTAGCAACAATTTACTTCCCTTTCCTAACAATTAACCTTAGGTTTTACTCGAACGAGGATGAGATCGAGTCATACATGTCTATTCCGTTGTTACGGCCATGTATGTGTGATTCAACCACCTTGTTGGTTTACTACTTTTGGTAAAAGTTAGAAGATCCATACCCTATATCATTCTTCATCCTAAACCTTAGTTAAACTTAAATAAGGATGTGATCGAATATCGCATATCTATTCCGTCGTTACGGCCATGTATGTGTGATTCAGCTGCCTTGTTAGAGTGATCAACCCTAAGCCTTATAAAAACCTAGTTTACCTTTTTGACTTGTTACTCCTTAGCTCTAGGGGTGGAGATGTGTATCCTTGCCAAGCATATGATAGAAAACTAATCACGACTGAGCAATTGAGCATACCTATTAAATGTTACACCCTAGATTAGTTGAGTGATCTGAGTGTTTTCATTTCCCATATTTCGTGAGGTGCTTGGTTTTGTATAGGTGATTAAATGAAAGAATGCTTAAAGGAAAAATCCTTAACTTCGGTTGGGATACGTTTTCAATAAATTTCTAGAGTCTACTTGAGGACAAGTAGGATTCAAGTAGGGGGATATTTGATGACATCAAATAACGTTACTTTTATAGCATCATTTATCCTAAGTAAATTACCCACTTTTATATAATTATTGCAAGAATTGTTACTTAATTGCTTAAAGTTGTTAATTGCAGTAATTATGGAGTACATTGTGAAGACAAGCTAAAAGGCGCACATTTTGGAGCTTAAATGATGATATTTGAAGATTGCTTATTTCTGACTACATACGTCGTATCCAGCAAAGAAGATACAGCATATCAGCGCCTGGACTTCACAAGAAAACGCGTACGTTCAATACCCAATACGACGTATCCTGATGATTGTATACACTGTATCCAGCTGGTCAAACAATCAAAGATTCTGCAGTAAATGTGATTAAAGATAATTATTACTAATTGATTGTAAATGTAACGTAAACTCTAAGGAATATACCCTAATACCCCGTATCGACCTCGATCAATACGGCGTATCCACTCATTTTTAGAGACTGTAAATAGAAGACTCAAAAACGAGTTTTCAGTGTGCAAAATCATATTCTCTATACCATAAACATAAAAGTCGATTTTCTGAAGAGACGAAGAGT